>PVKU01000588.1:55482-126761 GCA_004027475.1 Anoura caudifer | reverse complement strand
CTGGAAATGGCCATTCCTCTTAAGACCTGGGTTTAGAAAGTTTAGAACTTCCCTCTGTTGCATTCCATTGGTCAAAGCAATTCACAAGGCTCGCCAGATTCCCGGGGAGGGTGAACAGGCTCCACCTGTTGATGGGAAGACCAGTGTTTGTGTGTAGGGAGGAGGGAGAGTCGTTGAGGACCATGTTTGGAAACTACCTACCACAGCATACAACCGTCATTGTGCCGGGGGCTCCTGGAGTGTAGGGATTCAGCCTTCTTTCCATTGCCCCAACCCAGGCGCTTCCATGAGCTGTCAGAGATTTCTTTTTTAAGAGTGGGCTCCAGCGCTAATATTCTTCCTGCTGTGTTTGGTCCCCACAGAGCCTGGGGAGAGGGGAGAGAGGTAGTGGAGCCAAGCCTCAGGCTGTCATCTGCCTCTTTAATTTCCAAGATAGCTCATCCAAATGCTGTCTGGGAATCTATTTCGGGTGCAGACTCTGCCCCCTGGGGCAGGAGCGGGGGCACATTTTATTCAGCCACATGGTTGTACAGGGCCTGGGATCCAAACACAGCCTTAATAATTAAAGCCTGTCTCTCCTCTCTCTTGTCATTGTGCATTTAGAGCATGTGGAAGTCATTAGTGTTGTTTGTCAAATATTTCTGGCTACGCACCTGCTGAACACATGGAAGGATTGTACTTCTTGGCCCTCTTGTGGTTGGGTGAAGCCTGGTGATTAATTCTGGCCAATGAGTTGTGAGTGGAAGTGACTCGTGCCATATCTGGGCATTGAATTGCTGTGTGAAGCCTTCTCTGGAGCTCTCTTTCCCTCTGCCTTGGTGACTTGCAGTGTTGGAAACTGTGTCTGCTCCATCCATTGAGTGAGATGTGCAGCAGAGCCCCAACCAAGCCATAGTGTGCACGTGGCACGAGTAAGAAATAGTTGTTATTTAAAGCCACTAAGATTAAGATTAAGGGGTTGTTTATCACCGTAGCATGACCTTGTGTCCTGACTGATACACGAGTCCTGGCTGGGCCGAAGCTGAGCTCACGTTAGCGTTCAGGTGAATCCGGAGTGGCTGGGGACAGAGAACTCACCTTCACAGAAGGAGGGGTAGAGGCCAGAGTAGATGTTGGAGTGGGAATCTTCCACGCAGGCGACCTAATGTAAGAAACTAATACGTTAGTACACATTAGAGTTATAAAGGCTTAATGTTAAAACTGAATGGAATAAATATTCAGCAAGCATTTTAAATATTTCTGCCCCTTCCACCTATAAGTTCATCGATTCTCTCCCTTTCCCTGTCTAAAGTCTCCTCATTCACTACTGGGGATTTGAATAGTTGTCTCAAAGGCAGAGTGATCTGAATGCCCAGACATTTGCATGTGGGATTTCTTTCTTGGTTTTCTTTATTCTCATTCAGCACTTCTCTAGATTCAGTGTGCCTAAAAATTCCTGTTCTTGTCTGTGTAAATGAACCCATGGATACTGGCCTGTATGAGTGGTTTAAGAGTTTTTTCAAGGGTACTTTTGACTATATGCAATTCTTGTCTTATGCACAGACTTCAAAATCTAACCCCTATGTAAAATGAGATTCCATTGTTCAAAACGAAAAGAACCTTGCAAATTTCATGAGACGCTTAGAGCACAAGATGTCAGTAGCAGCTGCTCGTAGCCTGTTATCCGCCCATCACCCAAGTCCTGTTAATTTTATATCCATGGTCTTAAGCCTTCATCATCTTTTGCCTGGCTTCCTGTGAAGGGCTCCTCACTTGTCTTTTTTCTTCTGCTCTTGCTGCTTCCAATTCATTGTCTTCATCAAGCCAACCAGATCTTTTCCAAACACCCACATGGTCATGATACTTTCCTCTTCACTGGCCTCCTGTTGGTCTTACCAGGAAGACCAAAATCTTTAATGGGGCCTGCAGGCCCACAGGGCCAGGCTCCTGCCTGCCTTTCTAGCCTCGTTGCATGGCAGTCTCCCCCTTGGCCTCTCCGATCCCTGCATGCTTGCCTTTCCTTCCCACTGCTTTCACAGCCCTCTCCCCCATCACGGAACCTGGGCACCTGTTATACCGTCTACTTGGGCTGTTCTTCCTTCTCTCTCTCTCTACCTGGTCAACTCCTACTCATGCCTCAGATGTCAGTTCACATATTATGTCCTAAGAGAAGCATATAAGCCAACTTATTCTTATTCGTTCTCATAATACGGTTTGCCTTCCTTCAGAATCTTTATGTCAGTGTGTAATTATACACTAATGTATTTGATTATCTGATGAAAGCTTGTTTCTTCCAGTAGAATGTGAGCTGTAGGAGAGCAGGGGCCACGACACCCTTGTCTGGTGTTCCCACGCAGTCTATCTGTGCTGCGTGAATGACTGAGTGGTGCTGACAGTGGCTCAGTGACAGCTATAGCGACGGTGGCATTGATACCAGTGACGGTGCATCCATTTCTGGGCCTTTTGGGCTATTGTTTGCTCTAATTCTCACCTCTGGCTCATGTGGCCTGGGAAATAGGAATTACCTCCAGATGCAAAAAGCAAGATTCAGAGAGTTGACAAGGCTCAGGGCCAGTGAGTGACTGAGTCAGGTCCGGAGTCCAGCCTCTAGACTCCAAATACGGAGTTCTGTCTCAGACATGACACTGCTTCTGGGCCTTGACTCTGAGAAGACAGGATGTGTCCCCTGGAGTCCCCAGGGTGCTAATCTGTGGGACAGAGATGGCACAGTAGCACATTTTACAAACGTTCCTCTTATCTCTCCTCTTTTTTCCCCACATTTCTTTTCCTTCTTCCTTTTCCTTTGATTCAAAAGTAATTTGGGGGCAGGGTGGGGGAAGTAAGATAAGCGTGAGTAAGACACAGTTGATGAGAATGCTTGAAATGTTGATAGGAAGATGAAAAGAAGGTGGGCTGAGCACAGCCTCGCCCAGCCTGTGGGGCTGCTGAGGACCCACAGGAGGTTTTAGGGAATGTACAAATGTTGGATTGCTGTTTAATCACCTTGCTGGGGGCTGAAGCTTAAGGGCCCGATCACATCTCTGTGGGTGGAGGGTAAGATTTCCCTTAGAGGGACTGACATTCCCAATTTCAGTCCCCCTCGGAGGAGGTCAGTCCTGGAGGGGAAATACAGACTTATGAGGTAACATTTAGCTTTAAGGGAAATGTCCCTCCTCTTTCGGGAGCCTTGGGTCAGTCTGTCTTGGGTTCTAAGGCATGGAGGTAAGGCCAGCTGCTATAACAGAGAGATGCTTAACTACTCAATATCTTAACAGAGCAAAAGTTTATTTCTTGCTTCCAAAATAGGTATTCCCAATCATTGGTGACTTTCTTCCAAGTGGCAGTTGAGGGACTCAGGCCCCTTCCATTTTGTGGCTCCCTTACCTTTAACCTGTGACTCCAAAAGTCATCATAAAAGTAGGAAATCAGGTCTCAGCAGAGCCTGAGCAGGGAAGTTCAGACCCTGCCACAGAAGAAAATGGCTTATCATCACAGGGGCTACAATAACTGTCCATACACAGGGTCCAGCACAAATAACACCCCCTTTTTATTACAAAATATTTTATTACCAAATCATAAGCACATATTTCTGCAACGCAATAATATCACATTTAAGGACACCATATGACACTTCAGATGAAATGTTCAAATTAAAACTATAAATTATTACACCCGCTTTATTACCCTACCAACAGCACACAAGCAGGCGTTATTCCTGCCAGACCCTGTATATCAGTGGGAACTAGGGGAACACATACAGAGGCGGATCCTGAAAGTTTGGGCCTGGGATTGGGGGGTGGGAATGTAAGTCCAGATTAAGGGGTGTTTATTGATATAGGACTGCTCCCCTTAGACTCTGGATTTAATGTCTGGCAAGGACACTCGGAGCCAGTGCTAATAAATCCGAGCAGATGCTACTGGGATGGCTCTGTGAAGTCTGAACATGATGCTGGCCGGCAGTACATTAGGTGACGATGCTGGAGTTACATTGGTATAGTGAAGAAATGGTCAGAGGATTTAGAGATGCAGCCTACAACTTTGAGACCAGTTGTGTATTCTGGAAAGACCTAGAGGGCACCCCCTTCACTGAAGCGATAAGGAATGTGCTCGTCAAGGGTGGACAGCATCACCGAGGGGCTCAGTGCTGGCTCTCCTCAGTGGAGGGAGGGCCGATGGTAAGAGATGCTGCCATGGAATGAAGCCCAGTGACAATGGGGAGGACAGGATTCTGGAGTGGCAGAGGCTGTGTGCCAGCAAGTAACTGACGGTGGAAAGGTGGTTGTCTACACAGCAAAGCGCAAAGCTGGAATGGCAGCTGGGCGCTTAGACCCAAAGGGATCTGGTAACCGAATGCAGGTTTGGTGGCCTGCTGCTTCGAAAGCCAATACTGGAGAGACGGTGCTGGTCACCTGAGATGATGGGGGACTCGTGTCTCAAAGCTCACCTTCACCTCTCAGTGCAGGCAGAGGTTTTTATAAGGAGGGAGAGGGGAAGCAGAACAAAGAGATCAAGGGAGGGGGTTGGAAAGATCTCTATGTACAGAAAAGCACAGTCCATTTCGATAAGGAGAGTGATGGTCTGGTGTGCAACCTCCTGGTTTAGTCACCCTGGATTTGAAGCCGGAAAAGACACTGGAGTTCAGGCTGCCTGTCACTACCAAACCCAATAAGCAATGACAGTGATTGAATCTTTATGGGTACTTTATTCAGATGGTTGGTGATCTGAGAAGATGGTGTGTTCATGCCCTAACAGATCATCTTAAATTTCATTTAAAAATGGCCCTTTTTATAAGGAGAACAAAGTGTAGGTAAGGGGTTTGGAATTCAGGGAAAAGCTAATTGGATTAAAAGAAACAACATCAGCATTCTCGCTCTAGGCAGTGGTCATAAGCTCTGCCCCAGGTGGTGCTCTTTAGCTGTGTCCTGGGCGGTGGTCATCTCACCCTGGAACACAATGGCTCAGATATCATCTTGAATTGCTTGCAGTCCTCCTGAGGAACAAAGGTGGAACTGCTTATGGTCTCCTGGAGTCAGGGTGGGTCATACCTCCAGTTCCTGGAACAAAAGCTTTTACATGCATTGATTACTAAGCTTATTAGCTATTACTTAAACTAAAATTTTCCAACTCTTAAGTCCCCTATGAGATTCACATCACCCTGGCTCCGTGGTTGAAGATCAGCAAATATCCTGGAGCTGGGATGTCTGAAGGTCAGAGACTGTATCTTTTGAAGTTAGTTCCTAGGATTCTTATACAAACATGCTGTTTATCTATAAGCTACATATTAGTCAGGGTCAGCACTTACAGAAACAATGTCAAAACAATGGTTGGGTGGCTTACAATTCCCCACTGTTAAAATTTTGCTGATAAATAGTAGACCGTGTTCCTAGGGTCTAGCTATATGGGTAGCCAGCAAGGGTATCACTTGACTTTGAAACCAAAATAGATCTTTCTACAGCCATACTACCCTGAATGTGCCCAGTCTCATCTGAAACCAAAAAAGATCAAGACTGGTGAGCAAAAGGTTTCTAACAGCCTCTGCAAGAGAAATAATTAATGTTTAGTCATTTCCCAGATCTGAGCTGTTCTTCTGACTCTCAGTCTATTGATTGGAGGGGAGGCCAACTTCCCTTGAGGAAAGACCCTGCAATATCATTTCAAGTATCTACAGTAAACATTTCCCCAGTCTTGCTCCCAAGGGACCTATAGCTGTTTTTCAGAGTAACATTGGAGGAAAGAGAGACCATGAAACTCTTCTGAGGGCCATTGGATTTCGGATCTGAGTTGGGACCCAAATGCTACAATGGCCCCATATGAGATTTGGGGCATATTGAGAGCCCTAATTTAACTCTCTCTCACAGTGGCTCCAATAAACCCACACACTGACTCTTTATTCATTTTCCTGGTTTCTAAGTATATAATTAGAATAAATGTACTTGGGAGTTGCCCAAGCCTTCACGTTGGTTCTCTAATCATTATGGTGAGAAGCCCAAGTGGAGGGCTTCAAAAATGCTCTCCAAATCGTTGGTCAGGGTATGAAATCTAAAACCCTTCCATGGTGGCATTGTAGAAATTAGTGTTGCCATAACGACTTAAGGAATTCAGGGTTGACTTTCAGATCCTGTCTGAGTCGTTGGTACAGTCCCTGACAAATCAGACTGGTCGAGGATGCTGACAGCGGACAACCATACGTGTTGAGCCGCAGTTGTAGCTGCTGAGCTGAATGTGGTGCCTTTACTAGAACAGATCAATATAGCCTCCAGCTTTTGATATGCAGCATTGGATCTTTTCAATTCCCACCAGGAAGAAGAATTAAAAGGAGTTTGTATTCACGTGGAAGGACAGCAATATATATTCACTGTCTTGCCCCAAGGCTATGTTAACTTTTCTTGCTTTCTGTCACAATATAGTCTAAAAGGACTTTGGTTGTCTTGACATTCCAAAAACACGGTGATGCTCACTGAACCCAATGAACGGGCAGTGGCATGGACTCTGGATATCCTAGTAAGAGATGTACATGTCAGAAGGTGGGAGTTAAGCCATACAAAGATTTAGGGCTTAATACATTGGTAAAGCTTTTAGAAGTTGCTCCTTGAATCTCTTACCACTAAGAAAGAGGCGCAGTACTTGGCAGGCCTCTTTGGAGTTCTGAGGCATTGCATATACTATACTCGGAAATAGTGTTCTAACCCATTTGTGAAGGGGCTCAGGAAGTTGCCAGTTCTGAATGAACCCTACACCAAAAGAGGGTTCAACAGCAAGTCTGGGCTGCAGTGTAACCTGCCCGACTGCTTGGCCATATGGCCTGGTAAGTACAGCAGTATTAGGGTATCTATGGTAAAGTCTAACAAGCCTTATGAGGAGAATCGCAGGATTAGAGTTATGGAGCAAGGCGATGTCTTTTGTAGCAGAGAACTACTCAATGCTTGAAACCAGTTCCTGGAATGATCCTGGGCCCTAGCAGAGAACGAGTACCTGGCCATGGACCATCAGGTGACTATAGGGCCAGCGCTGCCCATCATTCGTTCAGTATTACCAGATCTGAGTCATAAGGTTAGGTAGATGCATCAGCAATCCATTGTATGGTAGAAATGGTACATTTGAGTCAGATCTGAACAGGTCAAGAAGGCACAAATAAGTATACTCACAGGCGGCTTAGTCTCCCATGTCATCTTTCTTTGCAGAACAGCTTCCTCTTGGCTCACGTCTATCACCATGTGAAGAGATTCCATAATCAGCTAATGGAAAAGGGAAAATCCTGAGTTGGCTCACAGATGGGTCAGCTCAGTACATTGGTGGCCTAAAGGACACTGCTGAGAGAAAAACCTTCCACTAGGTAGAGCATCAAGGAGTGCAGTTTGGTTGTCAACTTTTTACGGAGGGTGATGTGGTCTGAGGTGAGCATATGCGTAGACTATTAGGCAGACTATTGGGTGAATTGCTTGGCTAATTGGTCAAGGACCTGGAAGTAGCAAGACTGAATGACCAAAATAAGCCTGGGGATACGGGGTGTGGATGGCTCTATGGGAATGGACACAAAGTTTTCAGGTGTTTGTGTCACTCATTAATGCTCACTGGAGAGCATCCGGTGCAGATAAGGCATTAGATAACTAGGGGACAAGAAGACTCCTGAAGGGTACTGTACTTGTAGTGTTGTTTGCAGGATGTGCTCTTGGCTCTGGTTGATGTGGTGGGAGGCAGCTGCTGCTGGCAGACAGGTGAATTGGTGTAAAACCAAAGGTTGGTAGAGAGATGCCCCTTCTAAATGGTCCTCTCAGGACCCCATGCTCACTCTACATAGAGCACATGGAGTATTTATAACAGCTTCTTGCTGGTGTGTCTCACCTGTGTGCTATTTTCCAAACGCTACCTTTTGGTCCCAATTCTCTGTAAATAAAATAAAATAAAATGTAATTTACTCTGGAAAAAAAATCCAATAAACCAGTGAATGTTTTTGATATCTATTGGAAGTCAGCCAGCCCCTATCCTCAGCCTTCCATATGTACATGATGGGTCCATAGAAGGGTTGCATGGTGGCAGGGATGGAGGCCATGCATAGGCCTCTCACCAAGCCCAAACTAGCTATGTAGCTGATTTATGTATGACCTGTCAGGAGCAGAGGTCAACGTTGAATACTCAGTATGATCTGATCCTTGTAGAGAATGACCAACCCCTTGGTAGCAAGTGCCCCTGCAAGGGACAGCAATTTGTCCTTGCTGAGAATGACAAATACTCTGGATATGGGTTTGACTTCCCTGTCTGCAGTTCCTATTCCAGTACCACCATCCAAAAGCTTAGGGAGTATTTGATTTAATACTGACATGGGATTCCACATAGCGTTGTCTCGGACCAAGACTCTACTGCAAAGGAGGTATGACAATGGACTCATCACACTGGGATTCATTGGTCCTATTGTGTATCAGATTCCGTGGAAGCTGTCAGCCTCAGAGGATGTTGATGGCCCCTTAAAAACTCAGCAAACTGGCAGTGTGAGAAATGGTACCCTGCAAAATTAAGATTCTATTTTCCAGAATATGGTATATACATTATACTAATGGCCATTAAGTAGCATTTGTTTCAATAGCTAGAATATATGGATCTGAGAACCAATGGATGAAAGAGAGATTGGGCTATCTCACCACCCCTTCCAGGGACCAACTTGGGGAAGCTTGTACTTCCTGTCCTAGAATCTTAACGCTCTGTGGGACTCAAGGTTCTGGGCTATGGGGACTGAGATACTTCCACAAGGGGAAGCAGTAAGGACTCCATTGACAAAGATTCCCAGCTAGGTGTTTTGGATTCCTCATGCTAGTAGACCAGTATACAAAGGAAGGAGCTAGGGTTGCTGCTATACAATGAGTAAGTCTAAAACTTTTCTACTTCCTCATGAAATTTCCTCATTCTCTGCTTTACTTGTACTCCTTGAGACTATCTTTTGCACCCAAGTCCAGGTCTCAGGGTGCTTTTAGGGGAACAGAGTAAGACAGTAGGGTTTTAAATTTTGTCCTATGTGTAGTGGAATCCACTGAAGGGTTTTAAACAAGGGTGGTACATGATCAGATTTACATTTTAAAGAGATGACTCTGGTGGCTGTGTGGAGAAGGTATTGGAGAGGCCAGAGTAGATGTAGGGAGTCTAATTAGGAGGCAATTATGATAGTCCAAACAAGAGATGGTGGTGGTTTAAACTCATATGATGGTGGTGGTATAGATGGAGAGAGAAGAAAATGGACTCGAGATACTTAGGGAGCAGAACTGATAAGACAAGAGGTCCCTTTATCTCTTTCAGATCAATCTGTTCAGAGCTTGTCTTGGTGCATGCTCACACGTCTGTCCATGTGCTCACTGTCCTCTGCAAGGCCAGTCAGCAAGGCTCTCAGGCAAGCCTTGCTTTGATCTCTTGTTGGTGGCTGTCTTCTAGCAGGAAAGGAATATATGTGTGAATCAAAGAGATTTAGTATTGAATCTAACAGCACTGTGGTGCTCTAGAACCCTGTGATAGGACCGCTCTAGCTTAGCCTAACCCAAAGAAGACTGTTCTATGAGTTCTACTTCTGTTCAAGCCACTCGGAGTGGCATCTCTGAAGAACTCTTGGGTTCCAAGGCTGTGGTGTTTAGCTGATTGTTCCTGCAATGGGCAAGAGTCAGGACTGATTTGTGGGAACATGGTGGCAGCCTTTAAGGTTCCCAGAAATTCTTGATAGGGTGGATGCAAAGAAGTGGAATGGAAGAAAACTTTTCAAAAGACTGGATTTCTTGTCATCAGTCAGCTGGGGGCTCCAAGTTTATCAAAGTAATGGGACTGTACTTGTTCCCAGGGGCAGTAAATGTGTGCTAGGCCAGGTGACAGGTGGGGCAGAGTCTGATAAATCCCAGATTTCTGGCTTGGGTGACTGGTTGGTAGGATATTGAATTCAGTTTTGGATATACTGGGGAACATGCAGGTTGTAATGTTCAGCAGTCTGTTGAATACATTTGTATTTCTAGTGCCTAAAATAATGGAAGGTGAGGAACTCAAATATTTGTCCAACTGCATTAGTTATATTTTTTCTCCCCAAATTCCTACCCAACCTCAGTGACAGTTCAGGGGAGTTGTTGTTACTTTATGTTTGGAATGATTTAGTCTATTGGTGAGGGACTAAGTTAGCGAAAGTCCAAGACCTCTCACTGATGAGGCATGGCTTTGGGAAATGTCCACAAAGCACTTGACTCACTGAAGCCTCATTTGGATATTCAAGGTTATGAAGACCTAGGAGTGAGAGGTGAAGACCCATGTCCGCCTTGGGACTCAGCTTTTCAGAATGAGGTGGTGACTAGGGCATGGGATGAGGTGAGGAAGGCAACCTCCTCCTGGATCAGGACTACTGGAGTTCTGACTGTAGAGGTTATAAGTACAGGTTTCGGAGTTGAATTACTTCGATTCAAATTTGCACTCCATCATTTCCTGGCTTTGTGACCTTGGGCAAGTTACTGAACCTCCAAACCTTAGTTTCCATATTTGTAACATGGAGATACTCATGTTATTTGCCTCGTTGTGTTGTTGTGAGAATTAAATGTGATATATCACATATCAGCTCAATGTTCGGCACATTCCACTCAGTAAATGATAGTGATGAAAATTCAACCATCAATAATGCTAATACTTATTTGTATCTGTCTAGCAATATTGTACTTCTTATATTCCATCTACCTTACAAGTAAGGTGTCATTGTTAGTACTCCCACTTTACATATGGCAAAGAGAAGCTTGGAGAGGTGAAATGATTTCATCCAGCCAAGATTTTGGTGAAGCCAGGCCAACTCGTGAAGCCTTCTGACCCCAAATCCCATGCTGCCTGTTACTCATCTCATGGAAGTTTTAGGTATAGTCGAATGGGTCCATCCATCCAGCCCAGCAGCAATGTCAAAAGGTGAGACTCGAGTTCTAGGAGAGAGGGCATATCTAGGAGAGAGCCAACTCAGCATGCATGCATGCGTGTGTGTGTGTTGAGGGGTGAAGGTAAAATGGTGAAACATTTCTTCTAAATCTCCAAGTCCCCAGGAATCCCCAGGTCATAGAGGGTGTATTTCTGCCCTGTCCTTTCAATACCTTCTGAGCTCTCTTACCCTATTCATCATTTGGAAAACTCTATTCAATGGAGCCGAATTCAAATGAAAGAGAAAAACATTCTTTCTCTATAAGTCTCTGTATCCCACTGTCCAAACTGAGTCAACCACACAACTCAAGACCTGGGAGAAATCTGAGATCAGAATATGTAGATTTGAGTTTAGATTCTGTTACTCCAGGATTCTGAATAATTCCTTTTTTCTCTCTGGGCCCCAGTTTCCCTATCAGCACCGGATGGGGACTGCTCCAGCTTGACACTTCATAACTCAACATTGCACCCACATCTCCTACTTCTGAGGGGAGGGGGGAGGGCTTATGGGGCAGTGGCATCAATCTCCTTCCTGGGATGGCTCCTCTGAGCTCTATATTTCTTGCCTAGAGTGACCAGGGAATTTTCCCCTATTGATTGCTTTCTGTAATCGAGCTTAACAAATAGAACTTCCCTCAAATGATTCTTCCAACTAAACTGATAGAAAGCTAACCTTGTTATATTTATTGACAGAACATTGAAATAAATATTATAGGTCTAGAGGGAATGTTTCAGCTCATTGATTTTTTTAAGGAAATAATAAATGGAGCCTATTCCCTTTGGCATATTATGCTGGGAATAATCTAAAAAAATGCTTAGCTTGTTCAACACAGAGCTTAGAAACCCTCCTTTCACTCCCCATGGAGCAGGGCCCCTTTGCATAAATCTGCTCTGGCCCAGACAATCAATTTTCAATTTTAATTATTTTCAAAACTCGTTTATTATTTGCTTGTTCCGTGAGTTCCGAGCTTTATCTTGGTGAGTCTGCAGCCAGAAGTGTGGTCAGACCCCTGGCCTGGGTCGGGATGCATAAAAATTCTTAGTTCTAGCCACTGGAGAGGAAACTCACCATCCTCTATCTAAGGTCTCTTGTTTGATAACAGGGGTCTGAAAATCTGCCTATTTTGTAAACGAAGTCTTATTGGAAAGCAGTCACTCCCATTCATTTGCACACTCTCTGTAGCTGTTTCCCACCACAATGGCAGAGGTGAGTGATTGTGACAGAGCCCAGATAGCCCACAAAGCCTAAAATATTTACTGTCTAGTTCTTTACACAAGTTTGCCCACCCTGTTCTAGAGGCTTCTCTCCCCTGCTGTTCTAAGTGAGACTAGAATGCTTTCCTCACTCAGGGGTCTCTCCTGGACTGAGTGGTTTCCATAATAACATTAGCCAATCCCTCTGTAGTGTTCTTCTAGGTCACAGGCACCGTCTTTAGGCCGTTTTATGTATATAAATAATTTTCATTTCATCTTCACAACAACTTGAGGAGGTAGCATGATTGACCCTTTTTTTTTTTTTTTGTTTGTTTTTAAGATTTGATTTATTTTTAGAGAGAAGGAAAGGAGAAAGAGAGGAAGAGAAACATCAGTGTGAGAGAGAAACATCCAGCAGTTGCCTCTCACATGTCCCCTGACTGGAGACCTGTCCCCCAACCCAGGCATGTGCCCTGACCGGGAATCAAATTGGTGACCTTTTGCTCTGCAGGACGATGCCCAGCCAACTAACTGAGCCACACTGGTCAGGGCTGAAGCCTGTTTTAAAAATGAGGAAAACCTGACACAGAAAAGTTAAGTAACTCACCTAAGGTTACGCAGGTAGAAAACAGCAGGGCTGAGATTTCAGTCCGGGCCTACTGGCTTCAGAGATAGAGTCAGAGATGATGGGCTCTCAGAGAAGGGCTAGGTCCATGTCCCTAAAGTACAGATGGGGAAACTGAGGCCCGAAGAGGGGTCACATCACTGGTGATAAAGCTGGAAGTAGAATCCAGATACATGTTCCAGGGACATGTCTTTTGTTGTTGTTACTGCATTGTCTTGCTCAGCTTCTGTTTATCAGAGTCAGGCAGGAGAATACAAAGCCCCTCAAGCAGAGCCCTGCATCACCTCTCACCCCTTGAATTCGTGGAGGATTGTATTATTCACTGCATCACTGCTTACTTCTTCCTCACAGTCATCTGCTCCTTATACTCTTTCATGTTGGTGGAGGAACTTGGTATCTTTTCTTGGATAATTTCAACATCCTTTCCTACCACAGTGATTGCTGAGTACCTAGAACACACCGTAGTCAGTGATTTGCATGGCCATTAGCAGGCCTTTGGGAAAGAACTTAAACCACACTACAGACTCATATACAATCAAAGGTTTGGGCTACTGGTCTTTTCCAATTAAAAATCATTCTTCCATCCTTTGTCCTCCCAGGCTATTAGCATATCCTTGACCTGCCATTCAAAGTCAGATTGATTAGAGGAGTTTCTACTCCATCATTGTCACCATGTACTTCCCTCTCGTTCACCATCAACCCACTCTGGCCTGGCATCCACCCAGAGCCTGCCAAGAGGCCTCCTAATGATGCCCAAACTACAAGGGCAGCACTTGCCAGCCTGTAACTTCAGGATCTCTCTAGAACCTTTAAAACTGTTGACCACTCCTTTCTTGAAATGTTTCTCCCTAGCAACAATTTCTGGACCCTCTCCCTCTTCACACATTCTTTCTCAGGATCCTGTTCTGCTTCTGCTTTGTCTGCCCTGTTAAATTTTAAGTTGCTTGGTGCTGCCTCCTAGGTCCTCTTATTATACTCAGGGTCAGGCCACAGCTCTGTCTGTCACTTACCTGCCACCCATGATGTCCCCAGATCTCAACCAGCTGCCTAAATCTCCTTCCTGGACTCCAAAATTGTGTGTACAACTGGACACCACCTGGAAGTCCCCCAGGTACTTCAAAACCATCTTCTTAATGCCGAATTCATTACTGTTCCCTCCAAACCTGCTCCCCATAAATTACCAATATTGATGAGTCATCTCACCACCCACCAAGCTGTTGGAGCCCGAGGCTATTGCTGTCTCATGTCTTATTTAGAACTTGGCCCTGTTGATTCCAGTTCTTAAATACCTCACATATATTCTCTCCATTTCACTCTCAATGCAACTGCCTTAGTTTATGTCTCTATCACCTTTCACTGGATAATTAACTAGTTAATGAATTCAACAACTATTTATTGCATGTCCCCATGTGCTGCTGGGGGAAGCAGCATCAAGCAAGAGAGATGCTGGCTTAGCTCTCTTGGACTCAGATCCTTAATAGGGGGAGAACCTCAGTAGACAAGAAAGCACATACTTAAAATAATTTCAGGTAATGTTAGTCCTGTGAAGAAAACAACACTGGGTGATGTAAATGAAAGTCACTAGAGGTAAACTCCTTTGGACTGAGGGTTAGGAAGGACTCTCTGAGGAAGTGACATTTGAGCTGAGACCTGGATGACAAGAAAGACCAGCAATAAAAAGACATGTGAGTGTTCTGGGTGGTGGGGAGAGCCTGGGATGGGAATAAGCCTGGCTGAGTTCAAGGAACAAAAACAAAAACAAAAAGCAAGTGTAGCTGGGGTGTGGTGAGTTTGGGGATGACAATTAGGACATGCATCTCAAGAGACAGGTGAAGGTCACAGCATACTGGGCCTTGTAGACCATGGTAGAGAGTGTTGAGATTCTAAGAGTGATGAGATGCCTTCCAGAGGGTTTTGAGCAAATGAAAACTGATTTGTAATTTAGAAAGCTTACTTTGGCTGCCGTGTTGAGAATGGGTTGCAAAAGGTCAATTGTGAAGGCAGGGAGAAGGTTAGGAAGCCATTGCAACAGTGTGGCTAAGTTAGGATGCGGGTGGTAGACATGGACAGAAAGAGATGTGGAGTCAAGATTTGTCTTGGAGGTAGAACCATCAGGCTTGCAAATGGATCGGACGTGGGTGGGTAGTCGGAGAAAGAGGAAGTAAGGATGCTTCCTCAAGACCTCCCCTTTCCTCCCTCCCTGTGCCTCATTACAGAGAGAAGAGAGACCCCTGGACAAGAATGCTAACTCCATCCCATCCTCATGCTCTGACAACACTGTCTCAGAAAGGGGCTGAGAGTCAAACTCATCTTGCCTCAGGGCAGCCTGGCCTGGGGTTGAGCCAACAGGGTGGGCCCTGGTCAAGGACCGAGCCACAGGGAGGAGGTTGAGCTCAGCCAGGCTTATTCCCATACCGTCATCCCTATCCAGCTTTGTTCTGAGTGTGATCAAGCTAAAGAGCCATCAGCCCTCATCCCTGTTGCCCTGTCTGAGCCAGCCAATTGGTGGGAGATGCTCAACACACAACCTTGAAGGCTGAGGAGTCTTGGTGCCCACTGGGCTGTGGTTTACACCCCATGTGGCAGAATGGAAAGGCATAGGTTCAACTGGCTCCTGTTTGGGCTTTGGAGACCCTGGCTGTCATAACTTCCTCCCTTGCCTGTTGGGAAGGATAGATTTGTGCCTCTACAGACTAAAGGAGAAAGGTAGAGCTTGGGTTTAGCTTCACAGAAGAAGGCGAGTCCTCCATAGGGGAAGGTGGGGATAAAGAGGAAGAGGATAGTTTTCTAGAGTCTTCTAAATATGCATTTCCGGATTACAATACTCTGGAAACGGATTCAACAGAAGGACATCCCCTTGTGTAACTCCCTACTCAGCCATCTTTTTAACTCTAATGACCAACCTTAGAGAACAGAGACTAAGAGTGGTAATATCTTCAGTGACCAGACAGGTAATAAGTGAAGTGGGTGTTGTGGGGACTATGGAGAGTTTATGCTCCAGATGAAGGGTGGGAGTCCCGGTGGG
This sequence comes from Anoura caudifer, assembly GCA_004027475.1. Taxonomy (NCBI): domain Eukaryota; kingdom Metazoa; phylum Chordata; class Mammalia; order Chiroptera; family Phyllostomidae; genus Anoura; species Anoura caudifer. The sequence continues at coordinate 111,027 of PVKU01000588.1, read as the reverse complement.
GAGTAGACCCCGCTCAGCTCCAGCAGATTGTTGACAGGTAGGAAGCTAAACCTGGTATTGTTGGGGCTTCTGAGTTTTCAAAAAAAGTCATAAATCTGGAATTTTTTTATTTGCTCTTTTTATTGTTGTTAATTTTTTCCAGTAAGATATTATATTGCAGGAGTACTTCCTTTTGCTTTAACATGAAAGCAATTCGATACAATATAAATATGTAAATGTATGTTTCTACTAATACACCTTTTCATTGAGGTTATTTTTTTAAGTTATATGTTATTGATTATGCTATTACAGTTGTCCCATTTCTCCCCCCTCATTCCCCTCCACCCTGCACACCCCTCCCACCCACATTCCCCCCTTTAGCTCATGTCCATGTGTCATAAGTTCTTTAGCTTCTACTTTTCCCACACTATTCTTGCCCTCCCCCTGTCTATTTTCTACCCACCGTCTATGCTACTTATTCTCTGTACCTTTTCTCCCTCTCTCCTCCTCCCACTCCCCTGTTGCTAACCCTCCATGTGAACTCCATTTCTGTGTCCCTGTTCCTGGTCTAGTGGTTTGCTTAGTTTGCTTTTGTTTTAGATATGGTTGTTAATATCTGTGAGTTTGCTATCTTTTTACTGTCCTATTTTTTATCTTCTTTTTCTAAGACAAGTCCCTTTAACATTTCATATAATAAGGGCTTGGTGATGATGAACTTCTTTAACTTGACCTTATCTGAGAAGCACTTTATCTGCCCTTCTATTCTAAATGATAGCTTTGCTGGATAGAGCAATCTTGGATGTAAGTCCTTGACTTTCATGACCTGGAATACTTCTTTCCAGCCCCTTCTTGCCTGTAAGGTCTCTTTTGAGAAATCAGCTGACAGTCTGATGGGAACTCCTTTGTAGGTGACTGTCCCCTTATCCCTTGCTGCTTCTAGAATTCTCTCCTTCATTTTAATATTGGCTAATGTAATTATGATGTGCCTTGGTGTGTTCCTTCTTGGGTCCACCTTCTTTGGGACTCTGTGAGCTTCCTGGACTTCCTGGAAGTCTATTTCCTTTGCCAGATTGGGGAAGTTCTCCTTTTTTATTTGTTCAAATAAGTTTTCCACTTGTTACTCTTCCTCTTCCCCTTCTGATACCCCTATTATTCGAATGTTGGGATGTTTAAAGATGTCCTGGAGGTTCCCAAGCCTCTCCTCATTTTTTTTTGAATTCTTGTTTCTTCCTTTTTTTCTGTTTGTTTGTTTCTTTCTTCCTTCTGGTCCACTCCATTGATTTGAGTCCCAGTTTTCCTCCCATCTCTATTGGTTCCCTGTGTGTTTTTCCACATTTCACTTATTGTAGCCTACATTTGTTCTTCTAATTTGTGACCAAAATCAACCAATTCTGTTTGAACTGTGCTTCTGATAGGTTGGCTACCTGTGCTATGAGCTCTGCATCTGATAGGCTGACCACCTCCTGGTTGTTCAGATGAATTAGCTCCAGGGCCCCAGTCTGTTCTCCCTTTTGAGCCATCCTTGTTTTTTTTTTTTTTTTGCTCTGGTTGCAGCTGTTATGTAGTGAGAGGTGGAGCCTTAGGCATTCACCAGGGTGGGGCAGCCCAGTCGCTGGGTTGTGATGCTGGATGTGGGGGCAAGGTCCGAGAGGGAACAATGGCGCTTGCTCCACACTGTTTCCTAGATTTCAGTCCCTTTAGCCTCTTTCCCCCTATCAAATTGGGCCCTTCTGGTGCTGATTTCCATGTGGGTGGGCCTGTGCATGTTCTAGGACCCCATGAGTCTCCCCAACGAACTCTCCTGTGAGGCTGGGACTCCCTCCCGGTACCTCAGCCTCTACAAGTATTTTCAATGAATGCTTTTAGGCTTCACTTCCCGGCTCTGGGGCCCTGAGTCACGCAGTCTGTCTTGCTGCCCATTTTCGCCTGGTTTATCTGTGCTCGAATATGTCTGCGGTCTGCTGCCCTGTGCACCCCACTTGGCCTTCTCACGTTCGGCAACGCCACCGCCTGTGCGCCTGGAGTGACTGCTAGCCCTTGACCACCACCGGCTTATCCCACTGCAATCCGACTCTGCTGGCTATGGACTCCTCCCCTCTTACCAGTCTGGGTGAATCGTTGTCGTTGGACTCCCGCACAATTCAGTTTTCTCTCTGTCCTGGTTGGGTTTTCTTTCTTTCTTTTTTTTTTTTTTGGTTCTATATTTTTGTTGTCCTTAATCCTGGTTGTGAGAGGAGGTACAGTGTGTCCAGCTATGCCTCCATCTTGGCCGGAAGTCTCAGAAATCTGGAATTTTATGTGAAATCTCCTGAACCTGAAATGTTGGCAACTAAATCATTTAACAAAAAAATACTAGTGTGGGTCAAACAAAGCTGCAGGCTGTATTGGCCTGCGGGTGGCCAGTTTGCAACGCTTGATATAGAATCATGGAGGGACCTGCGGCATAGTTGGGGCTAACAATAGCCAGGTCCAGTAACTAATGCTGAATGCAAATAAAAAGCACTAGGAAACATGTACAATTTAATGTTCCTGTGTTCCTAACCTATCAGGTCGATTTCACTCTTCGCAGCTGCAAAAGATGGAAATGCTCGTGAGTTTTCATTTGAACTGAACACTGAATAATATCCACTGCCTCTGTTAACATCAATTTCCTTAGTTGGTGGTTGAACACAAAATATGTTATCCCTATTTTCATAGATATGCATATTCATTCATTCATTCATTCATTCATTCATTCATTCAGCAAGCTCTTGTGGTTACTGTGTAAAATACAACCCTGGCTTTGTGTTAGGTGAAAAGTGACCTATCATACCAGTCTGGAGAAAAATAGGTGCTGTAAGAGTTATGAACAAAGAACTGTGTAATTGAAACAGAAAGATAATATTGATTGCCTTTAGGACACCTGGGGAAGGCTTCAGAGAAGAGGTAACATTTGGCTTGAGCCTTGCAGGATGGGTGAGTGGAGTGGAGAGGAAGTAGGTTTCGGTTAGGATACTTGTCTGCAAGTAATAGAACTAACTCTGCATAACCGATCAACAGGAGGCTGGGAGACCAGGCCCCGGAAAGTCCGGAATTGAGGAGGCTGTGGAAGTCTGGGGTTCAGGACACAGAAGCCGAGAACCTGGGCCTCAGTAAGAGCGGATGGGAGAGGACAAGACTGCTGACGCCACGGCTGTTTTGCCACTGTTGAAGTTAACCTCTAAATGGCTCTGTGATCCTAGTGGCCATTGCTGAAGATTGAGAGTCTTGGGAGACAGTGACCGGCCAACTTTAGGTCACGCTTCCCACCAAGTGATAAAGGATAAAGGATAGGACTCTTTTTATGTGTGTAGCTGGTGGGGAGCAGTGGAGAGTCCACCCAGGGAATTACTTTCTGCCATGACCCTGTGAAACGATGACCATTTCCAGCCTATGCTCACTAACGAGGAGGGCGCCCCCAAATTCTCCAGACTGAGCAGTTCTGTGTGGGGCAGTGCAGGGCCCTGGGAGGACTCCACACTCCTCGAGGTGAGGTGGGTGGGTGGCAGAAGCCCAGGAGGGAGGCTGTGCTGACCTCACTTTCCCCCGGAGCCAGCGGCTGCGTGCTGCTGGCTCTGCTCCGCGACGAGGCCCAGGCTACCACCGGGAGCCCCGCGGCTTCCCGTGTTAAACTGGACACAGGGCTTTGTTCTGGTCTCAGATTTGTTCTGCTTAGTCAACTGGAAAAATAAAGGCTTCTTTCCTAAAGATAAGCACCTTTTAGTTCTACTTATAAAATGAATGAACAAAAGTTAAAAGTAATTTAATTAGTATGGAAGCAATCTAAATGTATAGTAATAAGAGATTGATTAAATACATTTTGGTACATAAAATAGAGTATGTCCATATTGCGAAACAGCCTTACTATTCCAAATGTATTCCAAAATTTCCACACACACACACACACACACACACACACACACACACACACACACAGAAAAGTGACTGGAAGGTATATTCCCAAATGCTAATGATTATCTCTGGGTATTAAGATTCTGGGTGGATTTTATTTTCTCCTTTTTGATTATCTTGTCTTTTCTATAGTTTCTATAATAAACATGAAATGCTTTTTAATTAGAGAGAGGTTTTTTCAGAAAAATAAACTTGGTGAGTACAATTGTCATTAGGGTGAACGAGCAGCCTTTCTGCTCTCGGCCGTGAGAATCAGCTGTGTGTACCCCGAGTGACATCTAACCCTGGCCCAAACAAAGCCAAGAATGTGGCTGAGAAAAGGGGTGGAGGACATCTCTGCTGCCCCCAAACTGCCTTTTTCTTGCTCCTAGCAGGGACAGCCATCTGCTTGGTGGCCCCTTTTCAGGGGTGAGGAAATGGCTTGGTCCAGCCTCTGGCCATCCAAGGCCTGTGTCTCTGCCTCACTCAGTGATTTTGCCCCTGAGATTTAGGACACTTTTGCCATAATATTTATTCAGTTTTATGGCTCTAAATATAACACTAACTCCTAATAATCAATATTGATTTAACTATAATACCTTATTTATAGACATAGCCCTCTGGTTTGCATATGGACGCAAGCTCTAATGCACCAGAAATAAGCCACTCACTCCTCCGGGTCTGGGCCAGTGACAGAGGGACTGGCAGCCTCTGATGAATGCTTCTGAGGCCATTATGGAGTTGGGGGTTTTTATGATGCCCACTTCTCCCTGCTCCCTCCAGAGGGGTTGCTCCCCACCAGCCAGAGCCACCCTGGGGCTGAGGAAGCAGCACGTTTGTTTCCTGCAACATAGTTGTCAGTTTTCAGGAGACGGGCATTCTTCCTGACCTCATGGAAGGGCGGTTACAAGCAGTCTAGGTGGAAATGCAAATAGAAAGAGGACCCTGAGGGAAAGAGAAATAGCCAGAAGTACTAAAGGATAAAGAAGGCCTGGGAAAGTAGGCACTAGTCCCCCCCCCCCACACCCCCTGCCACACAGGTGGCCCTGATAGGACTGTGGGTTTCTAGAGAAGTTACTATTGTTGGTATAATTAGTGTTGAAGGAAATGTGTTGGCAGCATGGCTGGCAGCTGCCCCTTGTAGGGGCAGGAGGCTGGCCTGGCAACCTTGGCCCAGAGGTCCATGAGGAAGGGCAGAAGCAGCCAGAAATTAGAGCTTGGAGAAGAGAAGACCCAGAGACACTGGTGAAATTTGCCTAAGACTACGAGGTTAAGGAGATGATCAACTCTTATTTAACAAAGGGGTTGTGCCTTCCAGTGGCCAGAACACAATGTCCATCGCTCAGAACACCCTCCTCTCCCTTTTGAGGTTCCTGGGCATTTCCATTGGTATTTGGTGAGTATGGTGCAGATTTATTATTTATCCCCTCCAACCTCTAAACTCACACCTAACCCACAACATCCATTCACCCTTCTGCTGAAACTAGCTCTAAATTCCACAGTTGAGTCTATGACCAGGCCTTTCCAATCAAAGCATCTCTTGCCCTTGATTGGAAATTAGTTCAGGACTTTTGGAAGAGCTATCAGAAGAGCCTGGTTCTCTTTCACTGTACTAGAACCTGAGAGGGTGTAGTGGCTGGAGCTGCTGCAGTCATCTTGCCATCATGTAGAGCTTGAAGAAAAACCAACATAGAAGTGATCTGAGAGATATCTTGCAAGAGATGCCCACGGTTTCTTCCGGACATACAACCTTTTTTAGGGAACTCTCCTCCTCCTTCTGTATGGTACTAAGCAGCATGTGATCTTCATTCTTGATCACAAATAATTTGATCGGATGAACACCTAACTTGATCTGACCAATTGGATTTTTTTCCCCTAGGTATTTGGAGCTGAGACGTTAGGGACTAAATCATTAAGATGGAGTTGGACCCTAGAACCATAACATCATGTAGAACTGGGGCCAAAGGGGATGCTCCTGCTTTCTGCTTGCTCTTGGGACACACCCCTTACACAAGCAAGTGGGAGTTACAGAGGAGCACAGAGAAGCAGGCATAACAATTTTGTTAATAATGTTTTGGTTACCTATTGCTGGGTAATGGACCAGCCCAAAATTTAGGGACTTAAAAAAATTATTATTATTATTAAAGATTTCATTTATTTATTTTTAGAGAGAGGGGAAGGGAAGGAGAAAGAGAGGGAGAGAAACATCAATGTGTGGTTGCCTCTCACGTGCCTCCTGTTGGGGACGTGGCCTGCAAACCAGGCATGTGCCCTGACTGAGAATTGAACTGGTGGCCCTTTGGTTCGCAGGCCTGCACTCAATCCACTGAGCTACGCCAGCCAGGGCAAACAACTTATTATTATCTTTCATGGTTCTGTGGGTTGACTGGACTTGGCTAGCTGGTTTTCACTGAGGGTCCTAATCAGAGTGTGGCTGGGCTGGTGTCATCTGCAAGCTCAGCTGGGCTGGGTGTCCAAGATGGTGCACACACTGGCTAGCAATTGATACTGGTTAGCAATGGATGCTGGTTGTAGGCTAGGAGCTCTGCTGGGGCTGTTTCCTCCATTTGACCTTTCCCCATGGCTTGAGCTTCTCACCACGTGATAGCTGGGTTCTGAGTGGGATGTCAGAAGAGAAGGGAGGCAAACACTGCCAGTCTTCTTAAAGGCTAGAAGCCCTGGCTGGTGTAGCTCAGTGGATTAAGCACGGGCCTGTGAACCAAAAGATTGCAGTTCGATTCCCAGTCAGAGCACATGCCTGGGTTGCAGGCCAGTTCCCGGCAAGGAACGCATGAGAGGCAACCATACATTGATATTTCTCTCCCTCCCTTCCCCTCTAAAGATAAGATAAAAAAAAAAAAAGGACTAGAACTTGAGCTGCCACAGCGTCACTCCTACCCTATTCTATTGTTCCAGCAGTCGCCAGCCAGCCTAGATTCAAGAGGCAGGAGGATTTCACCTCTAGACGGGGAAATGTCAGTGGTAAAGGGAGGGGAGGACTCGATGGTGGCCATATTAGAGACAAGCTAGTACAAATAATAACTTCTAACAGAAACAACTACTAACAATTGTTCAAGGCGCTGTTCTGAGTGTTTTACATGCACTGTCTCCTTTAATCTTCAGAAGAACTGTATTATTAGCTAAATTTTATAGATGAGGACATTGAGATGTGGAAAAGGCAAACTATGAAGGATGTTTTAGAGCAAAGAAACATAACACCCAACTAAAAAAAGTTTGAACAATAAGCCCATTTATGATCTCACTTAACAGGGATGCATGAAAGTAGGCAAAACAGGGGAAGTGCAGCTGGTGGTTCAAAAATCCTCAAGTTTCTTCCCAGCTTTTCACTCTGTTATGCTCAGAATGTGGGGAGCAACCAATAGTCTCCTCTTGTCTTGGCAAGACAGCTGCAGCAGCTGACTCGCACCCGCTCCCGGATGAGTGAACCAGGGGTAAACACCTGACCAAGCTGGACCAATCAATGGCGAGAACCTCACATGGCCACTCTAAGGCCGGGAGGGAGGGATACCTTCTCTTTGTGTCTTTTTTTTTTCATTGATCATCCTGCAGACTTTTCTTTCTACGTCATTGCCCAGAACTGGAATAAAGCAACCACTGACAAATGGGGATAAGATTGTAAAGACTGGGTTAGACCAGTCATGATGGATTCCTCAGGCTAGACTGAATGCTGCCTTATTTCTGGACAAACTCATTGTTCTGCTGGCGAGGAAGGAGGTGGTGATGGGTTAGCTATTGTATAGGCAGCCAGTAGTTTGTACCATGTGTATCTTTAAGAAGCAAAGAGAATGGCCTCTGTCCCTACGGTTACAATTCCACTTTTGGGGGCTCTTATGGGCTGGAGGCACTGTTTCTTATCCGTGAGTGTTTATGAGATTGCCTGTCATATCCTGACAACCAACTCTTTTTTTACTTAAGCTAATTTGAGTGGGTTTCTAATCCTGGCCAAATGTATTATGCCTACAACAACCACTGAGACACTTTGAGATATGTTTATTTCACAATTTTCTAGAATGTTGCATAATTGAATAGAATGCTTGTGCCTGCTGGGCATCAGACTTGCAGCCAGTAGACCTGAGACTTAATTCATGATGCTGAACTAACACAGGATGGGTGTTGCTTAGCGTGCTTGCTACCATTACTTCCTCCTGAAGCCATGGCGATCATTGCTGGTCCGCTATAGCAATCCTTCCCCCTGAACCCAGAAGTGGCTTCAGAATACGTGTCCTCACAATGCTCAGGGCCAACCAATGGTAGGAGTTGATACATGAGATGTATCCACTGCTGGTGCTCTTCTCAGTAGCTCTGTGGCCCTGGAAAGCCTCTTCCCTTCTCTAGGTCTGGGTTCCCCCACATGAACAAGGGGAGTTGTGCTAGGTAATTTCTAAGGGTCTTCCATCACAGCACCTCTTCCAAATTCTATCTTCAGGCCCGGTGTAGCCCACAGTCTATGGTCACACCATAGGGAACCAAGCAGGTCGGTGGCATGCCCCTGAGTGTAGGTAATAGGTGTAGACCTGTAACGTTTCAGGCAGTAGGGATACTTTGTCACTTTGCAGGATCACAGAGAATGTGGAGACTTTGGAGTTCTCACCCTGTAGTGTCACTGGAAGGGGTCCACAGAGTCAGCTGGACTCCATTGCTGTGTGAGGATTCTGTGGGCAGTTTAGAGCTGTGGTCAAGAGAAAAACCCGGATTCGAAGTCTGGCTCTATTTCTTCCCAGTTGTGTAACCTTAGGATGGTTATCCAACCACTTTGGGTCTCAGTTTCCTTATCTGCAAAATGATAACAATGCTACCTTTTTTACAGTAGAGATTAAATAAGATCATACATGTAAAGCTACCAGCTGAGTGCCTGGTACACAGGAAGTCCTAAATGGTAGCTGTTCTTGTTCTGCAGTTTGGGGGGATTTTGTCCACGTTTTTAGGGTGAGGCAACCCTTCCCATATCCAGAGTGCAAGAAGGTCTCTGCCTGAGTCCAGGGCAGTCAGGAGGAGAGTCCATCAAGATGGTGGGGACAGCCCATGACCTGCTATTTCCATTGGACACTGAGCAGACCCACTGTGTCCCATATTGTAGGCAACGGTGGCACGTGAGGCCCACTTGGAGGACAGTAGCTGGGAGCTGGGGCCCATGGGGGGACTGGAAATATGAAGCTTAGCCTGGAGAAGATCCATGCAGGGGACTCTTTTTTAAGACTTTATTTATTTATTTTTAGAAAGAGGGGAAGGGAGGGGGAAAGAGAGGGAGAGAAACATCGATGAGCAAGAGATATATCGATCAGTTGCCTCTCGCATGCCCCTAACTGGGGACCTGGCCCACAACCCAGGCATGTGCCTTGGCTGGGATTGAACTGGCGATCTTTTAGTTTGCAGGCCAGCACTCAATCCACTGAGCCACACCATCCAGGGTTGTTCTTTTACTTTAGACCACTGAAAGCCTGTCCCAGGCTGCAGCCCTGGAGAGGAGGGAGGGATCACAGAAGGCATTCTGATGGGATGCAGATTCTGGTGCTCGCAGCAGGCCAATCATCCACAGGTCCAAAGCAGGGGTATGCTCCCCACTCCCCCTGACCCCCAGTTCTCTTCGCTCTTCACACCAGTGGCTCTTGGCTCTGTCTGAGCCCCAGAATCACATGGCAGCTTTCTAAAAACATCACTTCCTTTTAGAGCAACAAGTATGAAAGACGCATGGACAAAAGCTTGGGTGGGGGGGGGTGGAAATGGGAGGGAGCTGGGAGGGCTGCGGTGGTGGGCTGGGATGGGAGTAGAAGACAGAAAACTGTATAAGAACAACAATTAAAATAAAATTAAAAAAATAAAAAAAATAAGAAAGAAAAACACCACTTCCTGAGCCCCACCCAGGAAAACACTGCTGATGAAGCAGATCATGGGGGGAAGGGGCAAGCACAGAATCCCCATATCCTGTTCTCAAGTCCCGTCTTTTCCTTGTATTATAGGAGAAGGTTTTGCTTTCTTAAAACTAAGGACCCACAAATTGGAGGTACCTGGAGTTTCTATGCCATGGCGTGGAGGCCTTAGTCCCTTCTAGGCGGTGGCATCATGCCAACTAAGGGTTGGCACACACAGGCCTTGGCTCTGACTCCATTCCCTTTGTGGTTCTGGCCATGTCAGCCAGGCACAGCTGGCAAAGAAGCTCCTTGCCATCTCTGTATGTGGTGTTGTGTGGTGGCTCAGACTCTCAGAACATAGGGGACATTCATGCCCCTCCGCCCCACCAATGGGCACCAAGAAGCTCATAGGGTGCCTTGCTGCCTCTGGATCCCCCTGGACTGGGTGATGGGGGCCAGCTCAGAGAAAGCAAACAACTGGCAAAGACCTAGACCCCACTATGGCACCTCTGATACCCAGGAGTTTTCAGGAGGCACTGACAGTTGCTGGTGGGGCTGGGGGGGGCAGGTAGAGGGAGAGGGAAATACATTTTTAAAGATAACCTGGAGGCAAATATAATATTTATACTTATTTATCCTCAGAGCTCATTCGCAAGGCCCCAGACATGTCTAATGAGCAGGAATTGCGAAATGGCCACGGATCCTACTTGTTTGCCTTTGCACAGTCTCTGAGCAGCCGCACGGACCCAGATTTTTCAACTGTGTGACCGCTGCAGGCAAAACGGCTGTAAGGAACACCAGCACGTGCGTAAGTCCCTGCTCCCAGAGGCATTGAGCCACAAAACTGCCGATCCAGGAAAATAAGGCGCTCCCCTCCACCTGCCAACCTGGCAGAACACAGAGCATCCCCAAACACACACGTGAGCCCCTGTGACATACATATGCACATGTACGGGCAAACATGCACACATGCACACAGTGAGGCACACAGGGAGCCTCCCTTGCAGGCCTGCAGGCACATCCCTGTCCATATTCACACATACTCTCCAGAGCAGGTGTGACATATGGTTTCTCTGGACAGAATGCCCCCTGACTGGGGTCCTGTTCTGGATGAGGCCTCCTGTCTACTCTGCTCATACTGGACACCAATGGTCATAAATAATATCTGAAGGAGCTTGCTATGTATAAAGTCAACAGGATTAATGAAGTCCAGCGCAATCCGCTCTGGAATGAAGCGACATGCGGTTTACTATATGGTTAACTCAAGCATCTGTGCACAGTACATATTTATAGAAATATATATGTGGTGCACACAAATAGAAAAATATATAGGGAAGCCTGTAGCTCATGGAAGTATGTCTGCCCTGGCCCCTGACTCCCCAGGCTGGGTCAGGTCCACCGTTAGAAGATGTCAGAGTCACTGGTGTTCCTTGGTGAAGAAGCCGTTATTACAGCGGTGGTTCTGTCACTGTTGGTGATTTTAGTTGTTCCCGTCTGTGGTACCCTGGCCTGTGGGGAAGGGCCGGTCTCTTTGCTCACCATTGTACTCTGAGTGCCAGCCCGTGGCAGGTGCTCTGTGAATAGATGGTTGGACTTGAGTGAAGTCACAGTCCTTTCCTTCTGTTGACTCTCTTCTCTGTGTTACTTGACAATCAAGTTTTACACCTTGGCACCAAGTGGGTCGCTTCTTTTATTCTAACTTCAGAGAATTCCAAGGCGTGGTCTGAAAAGTTCACATTTCAAATACAGCACCAGAGTCAACTGTATTTCTAATGAGAAGATTTTCCTCCTCTGTGCTGCTGGTGGCCTGTTTGTCTGGAGAAATGTCACCTCTTTGTTTACCTGGGGTCCTGGTCTGCATGCAAATTCCTCTCTAATGGTTGGGTTGTGGGTGGCCTGACTGGGCTGTGGGGGGTGGGGACATGGTTTGGAGAGTCATAACCAGTTCAGGTGTTCATAGGACAATGTCATTTGTCATTGTCATTTCCAGATAAAGTCTGACCTGAAAAATATTTTTATGGAAGGAATTCCGTGTTCTGAAAGCTGTGGTCTGGAGTTTTCATCTACAGCCATTGCAGTGGGTCACACCTGACCAGCTCTGCCACAAGTCAAGAGAGGAGGTTGGCGGGGCCCGTCTCAAGTGATCAGGCCAAGAACAGCAATTTGTTCTGACCCACTCATAGTGCTGATTTCTACCAAAATGCTTGCTATGGCTTTTAGGTGGCTGTCCCCTTAACTCCAAAGGAAAAGAAAGAGCAGCAGTTTCCTAGATGCCATTGGCGTGATTTTATTTTAACAAATTGGGAGTGTCTTTGATGAACAGCTGGTTTTGCTGGCTAATTCCTGTTAAAAGAAGAGTTTCTGGCTGGCAGCTCCAAAACCCACATCATCCTTTTTTGGCAGAATGCTTCCAATACATACCCGGCTTATAAACCCACCTATCAGGATACCTCGTTTCTTTACTTAACAAGGTGCGCTTTTGGGCATCACCAATGTCATGGCTGAATGAGAAAATCCTTGATTCTGACACTATCTCCTTTCAATTTATATGAGATGTATAAAACAACAACAACAACGACAATGACAACCATGACACCTGTGGTTCCAGTGGCACTACCTCCTCTTCCTGTGTCTTTCCAATCTAGAGGCGACAGTGACTTCCTGCTAACCTCTGGTCACCTCATGGCCTCCTGGTTGGGCTTCACCTTCTCTATCACCTACATAACAAATTCCCTGCATTAAATTCCTTCTGGTATAAATTCTTAAGGCAGTTTCTGTTTTCCTGGTTAGATTTTGACTCACACAGTCATTTTTGTTGTTCAGGTTGGGTTGGTGTCAATTTGAAAAGGGGAAGATCTGCTGAAAACAATGGGCCTCATGACTGAATAGTTCCTTTGAATTGCCAGTGAGCACCCGAGTCCATCCCCTTCACCATCCCAGCTCAGGATCCAACCTTGGAGGGCTCTTTTTTCTTTTCTTTTCCTTTAAAAACATTATTTATTTTTAGAGAGAGGGGAGGGAAGGAGAAAGAGGGAGAGAAACATCTATTGGTTGCCTCTTGTATGTGGCAACCATTAGTTTGGTGGGATGATGCCCAACCAACTGAGCCACACCCATCAGGGTGTCCGAAGGGCTCTCTTTGTCATGTCTGCCCTTTCCAGGCATTTGGGGTGACTTCATGTTGCATCTTATTGAATTTTAGTTTGGCCCATGTACTGGGGGGAATTTAAGTGACTGAGGTGCTCCTGAAGCTAGATTTGCTCCACAGGCTAAAGTGATGGCTCCATCCCAGAATCTCCTATGAGTATTCCAACATGTTATGGCTGGAGCTTTCATAAGTGTTAATATACAAGAAAAGGGGTTCAGAGGGTGAATAGCTCTGACAAGCATTGGGTTAAGCAGAGTTGGGAGGCTTCTTTACTCCAGGACTTCTCAGAGCCTTCAAGTTGCTGAGATCCTTGTGACTCTCCAAGATGGAAATGCAGTCTGTGGAGTTTCCCAAGCTCACTTAACCTCAGAATCCCTTTTCATGGAATAGCTTATGGGAAACGCATCCCATCAGATCTACTCTGGAAAACCTTCTCTGTGGCCAACACTTTAAATTTTGATGGCCCCATTTGTCTGTGCTGGGTTGGAGCTAGTGCTCTCCTCAGAGGAAAAGTATTGTCCTCTGTGTGGACAGGAGTGACCATCCATTTGGATGGAAGTCCAAGTTCACTGTGCTTCCTGAGGTGGACACCAATTCTTATTTCCTTAGTATTTCCTCTGTGTTTATTTGCCCATCCCTAGCCACAGGAGAAATGTGGTCTATATCCATTGATTATAATGAAGAAGCTTAAGCAGGACTGCTAGTACAACCAGACAAGGTCATGCATATGGACCACACTTAGCAGAGTGCTTGGCACTTTGGAAGGGCTCAAGAAATACTAAACAGCCATGGGCTCTTAACTGCTTTGGTCTAGTCTCTTTATGTGTCTTGATGCAAACTGACAAAGCTGCTAAGTCAACAAGAACCCTCAGAGCAATGGGTCCCCTAGCTCCTCCCATGGATTCTGAGATCTGGTCAATACCCCAAGGACCCTCCATGGGAGCCTCCAGCAATCTCTTGCACAGATTAAGTCCCATGATAATCTTTGCCCCTCACAGGACTCACCCAGGCCCAGCAGCCCTCTCTCTGTTCAATCCTCTCTTCTGCTGTGTCCCCAAGTTCTTAGCTAGGTTCTACCTGGCTCAGCTCATGCAGCCTGGAAACCCCCAAATTCCACTAACACCTGCTTAGTCCAGACAGCAATTCCCCTATCATCCAGCAGAAACAGAGGTGGGAGGTTACTACAGGAACATTTGGAAATGGGAACCAACAGCCACTCTCACACCAGGCACCAAAAGCTCAGACTAGCAAAAACAAAAGCATGTTTGTCCCAAGGAGCTCGTGATCATGGTCACCTCCTGGCCAGGGAGCAGTGAACTTCACAGGATGCTTCTTGCTCCAGCCTCCCCAGGGACAGGGCCCTCCTTGATGCCTGGAGAGCTGACCTTTCCAAGAGGGGCGGGTGGGGGAGAATGCTGCAGCTGGGCTCCAACCCTTGCCCTCCTGCCCTCCCCAGTTTGAGCCAGAGCCAGAAGGACTGCCTCCAACAGTGACTCAGCCCGAGTCCTCCCCTGGCTGGGCCTCTGGGGCTGCGGGGGTTCGCTTCCAAAACTTTGGATCCACTCTCTGGGTGTCCTACTTACTCCTCCCCAATCTCCACTAGCATTTCACTCTGGAGTTTTCAGAGACAAGCGGAAAGAATAGTTCAATTATTATCCATAAATTCTCCATCTAGAGTCAGCATTTGTTAACATTTTGTCATATTTGCTACATCTCTCTCTTTCTGGTATAGAGTTTGAAAATAAGCTGTAGACATCGTGACACTTTACCCCTAAATACTTATCATGCTCTCCTGAGAGTAAGGGTGTTCTTCATATCCACACTGCTGTTATTGCACTTGAGAAAATTAACAGTAATTCCATAAAATCAATCAATCTCCAGCTTATATTCATATTTCCCAATTGTCCTACAATGCTTTTTATAGCTGTTTTTTTTTTTTTTAATTTTGAACGGAAATCCAATACAGGTATATGTTTTCCATTTGGTCTTTTAAAATTTATGACAGTTCTCTTAGCTTTTCTTTTTCCTTCTTATTATATTAACTTTGGAAGAGTAGAGGCTAGATTTTTTTATGGAAAATTCTAGATGCTAAATTTATCCAATTGTTTCCTCCTGGTGTCATTGAACTTGTTTCTCTTTTGCCCATTTATCCTGGAAACTGGAATTTAGTTCTAGATGCTTAATTAGATTCAAATTAAACATTGTTCACAAGAATGCATCCCAGGTGCTGTACTTTCATATTGTAACACATCAGAAATGTGTCCTAATTTTTTTGAACTTTTCTTGAAGTTCACATTGAAAGAATGAAGTAAGGTTCAATGGTCACGTGTGTATGTCAAGTACTTGTACAGCTATCTAATCTGCACTCAGAAAACAGTTTGGAGGGAGGAGGTTGACATCCTTATATTACGATGAAGAACTGAGACTCAGACCCAGGAAGAAATGAATATTCGTTGGGTAGCTACTGCAGGCCAGGCACGGAGCCAGGTATTTTCCATCTGTGCTGTGGTGCCCATGTCATGTAGGGGGGGCAGTTTGGGGAGTTAAGTGGCTTGCCTGAGGTCACATAGTCAATTAAGTAGCAGTGCTAACTTCATACTCAGATCTTATTTCCTGCCCTGAGTTCTTTCTGCCCAACCATGCTGCTCTCTCTCCCTGGATCCTGTCTTCAGGGGTCTGCTCATCTAGTGGATGAACCAGTCTGCTGCTCAGATCAGGTGTGCTGGGCAGGCCCGGTGAGCTCATCCTCCAGGAGGGCCTGAGCAGTGACTCTGAGGCGCTGGATGCTGAGTCCAGCCTTTGAGGAAGATGCTTTTGATCAGTGATGTCTTTTTCAGTTTCCCTATGGCATCGCCGTGCCAGGGTAGAGGCAGGGTGGGTGAGTGGGCACATCTTTTGCCTCTCCCTAGAATTCAAGCAGAGATGGAACAGGTACGGTGGGGAGGCCTGAGGAGGTCCTCCTAATCCTGGGACTCCAAGGTACCGGGTCACAAACCTAGAGTCTAAGCAGAAGGCATATGGGGAAACCAAGGCCCAAAGAGGGGCAGAGGTCTTTCGTCAGGTCACACAGCCAGTTGAAGGTACATCTGGGAGTGAAATGCATCAGAGAGTCTGGCTCAAGTCCAGTGCTCTTTGCAAAGTTTCCACTCTGTTGCCTTCATTATTTATGTAATTCCTTCTTGGGGTGGTAAAGAAGCTGGAGCAGGAGAGTTAGGTAGAGAGTGAGATAATGGGGGTGGAGGTGGGGGGCTCCCCAAGGGAACCACGGGTATGGGGTGTAGGCAGTGTGTATGTACATCTGTGCGTATGTATCTTAGGAGTAGCCTCAAAGATGTGCTTCCCTGACATCATCGTGTCTTCCTGGGAGACACCGGGAAAACTCTCCTTCTGGCCATCCCTGTTGCTTTGATTAGACCTTCATCTTCTCTCCTGGGACTCTGACATCAGCCTCCTCATGGATCTCCAGCTTCCAGTTTTACCACTTCTAACCTGCCGATTACATCGTGGCCAGAGTGACCTTTTTAAAACACCCTCTGTCCAGGTCATCCCTGTTTAAATCCTGTATCAGTTGGTTGTTGTTGCCGAACCAAATATAGTGGTGTAAAAGAACACAATTTTAGCTGATGATTCTATTGGCCAAATGGGTACTTGTTCCGGTCTGGGCCAGCTTCGCTGACCTGGGCTCTATTGTGTGTCGGCTGGCAGACTGACTGGTGGCTGCATGATCCAGGATGGATGTGACTGGGACAGAGCTCGGCTAGGACACCTCATTTCTTCTCCATGTGGTCTCTGAGGCTTGTTTCTTGCTGATTTCCAAGAACAGCAAGAAAGCAAACCCCAGCATGTGGGCACTTGACAAACCTCTGCTTGTATCACCTTTGCTACAGGAAGCGCATGGCTGGTCCCAGCTGTCATGGGGAGACTGGGTGGAGAAACAGGCTCCTCCTCATTATGGGCAGGGACAATTTGTCATTGTGTTAGCAGTCTACCACAATCTTACACGAATCCACAGTGTCCTCAGGATAAAACTCTTTAGCTTGTTCTCTACGTCCTCTGTGATCTCTTCCCAAGCTGCCTTCCTGTTATCTACCTTGTACAAGCCTTCTGCTGTCTTAATTCCAGAATCTCACTATTTTCAAAGCACCTTTCCTCCTCCAAGCCTTTGCATGTGCTGTTTCCCCTGTCTGGGATGTCTCTCCACTACTACCCCCCACCTCATGCCTATTCATTTGCTCAAAGTCCAGCTCCAATGCTACCTTTTCCTAGAAGCCCTTTCCACTTCATCTGCATCCTAATTCATCCTCACATCCAGCTCTCTGAGCTTTTCTTGTGTCTCTGTTGCAGCACTTTCCTCTTGTCCGAGAGCAGAAGCTTTGCTCATGGCTAGTAGGGTGAGGTCTTTGGAGTCAGGCTGACCAGGTTTGCATCCCAGCTCTGTCACTGACTGTGACTTTGCACATGCCACTTCCCCTCCCTAAGCTTTGGTTTCTTCATTTATAAGAACAGGGGGAAAATAATGGTCCCAACTTCACGAGGTTGTTTTACACATCCAAGAATGCTTGTGTGAAGTGCTTGCCAGGGTGAATGAGTTCTCACAGGCTGCCAGCACTTGGTGAACAGAGACAGTGTTGGGTAAATCTCCTCCCTAGACCCAGCATGTGCCTTGACACAGAGCAGGTGGGGGAGATCCTAATCATGTCTGTGAATTGACATCCCCCCCAAATAATAATGGGCTCTAAAGATGCAGCTGACATGGGACGTACCTGGGTTTTGGCTTTTTTGTGGCACCCCTTAGTGTGGGACTAGGCCGAGCTGGGTCCACAGCCAGCAATGAAGTAGATGCTAATAATATCATTATATGCTGAATAATTAACTGTCATTTAAATATTCATATGTTGTTGAGGGCAAGGCCTTTTATCAGCATCTGGGGATGTGTCAGCAGAGGAAGGAGATGGATGTCAGCAAAGCTGACTTTGCCTGTGAAGGGCGACCCGGGGTCCAGAGAGAGCTGTTGGAGTGGCCACCAGACAGTCAGCTAATATATAACTGCAATATCCCCACATGATAAACTGCAATTTCATAAACGCTTGATGCATATGAGCAAACCTAAAACAATATTGGAGGCATTAATTTCATTTGACTAATGCTTATCTATATTTTATTTGGTTCCATCTTTAAAGGGTCCTTCTTTCTTTCCTGCTAAGAGAGGTGTTGCCAGAGACCTGCAGAGGGGCTGGAGCAAAGGGGAGCAGAGTGGGCTGGAGGTTCTTCCCTGTTCTATGCTCTGAGCTGCAGACATGGGCTCAGGGCATGTGTAGTGGGCGGTCCCTGAGCCATGGAGCCCTGCCTTGGGGAGTTCTGCTTCCGGCTCTTTGGAAGAAGAACTCAGGCTCTCAGCTGAGGTCAAGGGAGAGTGGTGAGGGCATCTAGGTCCTGGCCAAGGGGGGTGAAGCTGCTGTAGATTCCCCATTTGTTTCTGTTAGGGATGAACTTAGAGGGCTCCCTGCAGGGAGAGGTTTGGGAAGGCAGGGGCTGTTACAGAGCAAATGCTCTACAGTGGGGAAGGAGGAAGAAAGAGACGGGGAGAAAGGAAGTTGAGAAAGAAGGATGAGAAGTTGGAGGAGGATGAGGAGGAAAAGGAAGGAGAGGAAAGGCAAGAACCAGGGGAAGGAGCCTGAAGAGGCGGGTGACAGGAGGAGCTGGCTCTCCTGGAGGGAGGGAGGTGGCCTGGTGTGGGATTAGCAGTAGGGGGTCTGGAATTAGCCCATCCGGGGCTCGAGTTCTGGCTGTGCCTTTAATTAGATGTGTGACCTGGGAAATGAAGCTCACCTTCTCCAAATCTTATTTTCCCATTTGCAAAATGGGAGAAACAATAGTACTTAACTGATGTATCATTAATTGTCTATTTCTGCATAAATTCTAACAAATTATCACAAATTCCATAGATTTAAATAACACATTTCTCACTGTTTCTGTGGGTCAGGAGTTTGGACACAGCTTAGCTGGGACATCTGAAGGACTCACAGGCTGCAGACAAGGTGTCAGTGGGATATATTCTCAGCTGGAGGCGCAACTGGGGAAGAATCTGCTTCCAAGTTCACTCAGATTGCTGGCAGAATTTATTTCTTTGCCTGTTTGGACCACAGGCTGTGGCTTCTTGTTGGTTGTCTGTTGGAGGTGTCCCTCATCTCCTACATGTCACCAGCAATTGCTGCCCCTGTGGGCTTCTCCAGTATGGTCACTTACTTCATCAAGCCTGCAAGGAGAGTCTCCATCCCAACCTGCAAAGACAGGGTCTTATGTTATGTGACATAATCCTGGGAGTGACATCCATCATCTTTGCCATATCCTATTCATTGGAAACAAGTCCCTCATGGGAGGGGATTGCAGGAGGGCATAAACCCCTGGAGATGGGGACCACCTTCGAGTGTGTCCACCATAACTGACGGTGACAGCTTGCATCTACTCAGTGCTAGACACTGTTCTAAGTGCTTTTCATGAACTGTGTCTCTTGATCTTCAGAACAACCCCGTGATGTGCTATCATCACCACGACTGTACTGATGAAGGAATGGCAACACAAGAGGTTAAGTAACAGTTAGGATAACGATATATCGTTAGTAGCAGGTAGAGTTTGCACATGAGCCATGCACTCTGGGTCCAGGCTCTGAACTCTTGGCCACTATGAGCTCTACTCTCGCAGCTCTGCTTGTGAAGATAATGCACAGGAGACGCCACGTACAGGTCCTGGTACAAGGCCTAATAAACACTAGCCCCAATCATTTGTTTGTGGCTCAGCCTCCTTTGGCAGCCTCCGCTTGTATCCTGCACCCATGTGGGGGTCAGAGCCACAAGCACTTCCCATCCCCAGAATAGCTGGAGCCAAGTCCCGGAGGACAGGGGAGCAAAGTGGGGAGATGGAGGAACCACACTGTGTGTGCTTCCTTTCCCTGAACCATCCTCAGCCCGAAGCTACGGCTCTCTCAGGCCTCAGCTTGAAAGTCAGCTGTTTCTTATTGCTGCTGTAACAAATTACTATAAATTTTGTGGCTTGAAACAACACAAATTTATTATCTTACAGTCAGATGTCTGGTCTCACTGTGCCATAATCAAGGTGTTGGCAGGACTGTGTTTTTTTCTAGATGATCTAGGGGAGAACCTGGTCCTGGTCTTTTTTGGTTTTTTTCCTTCCCGGTTTCTAGAGACCACCTGCATTTCTTGGCTTGTGGTGACTTTCTCTGTCTTCAAAGTCAGCCATGGCCAGTTCAGTCCTTCTTACGTTGCCTCACTCTGATACTGAGTCTTCTTTTGCCCCTTGATTCTACTTTTAAGGACCCTTGTGATTGTACTGGGCTCACCCAGATAACCCAGAATGATTTCTCTACTCTAAAGTCATCTCATTAGCAAACTTAATTCCATCTGCCACCATAGTTCTGCACTTGCTGCATGGCACACTCAGTTTCAGGGATTAGGATGTTGTTATGGCCTGAATATTTGTGTCCCTTCTCCCAAATTCATATGTTGAAATCCCAGCACAATGGTATTAGGGGTCTTTGGTAGGTAATTAGAATTACATGAGGTCGTGAGGTGGAGTCCCAATGAATGGGATTAGGGCCTTTATGAAAGAGACCACAGGGAGCTCCCTCATCCCTTCTACCACATGAAGCCACAGTGAGAAGATAGAGTCACCGAACCAGAAAGTAGACCTTCACCAGACACTGAGCCTGCCAGCACCATGATCTCGGTCTTCCAGCCTCCAGGACTGAGAATTAAATTTCTGTTGTTGAAGCCGCACAGTCTGTGTTATTTTCTCATAGTAGCCCCAACACAGGCTAAGACAGACATGGATATCTTTGGGGGGAGGTCAGTCTTCTGCCCACCACAGTTCCTGAGGGGGTCCAAGTTGGGTGCTGTGCCCAGTTCCCACCTGGACCCTTCACTTCTCCATTACTGACTTATTTAGCCTCCTTGCAGGGGTCTCAAACTCACATGCCCTATGTGAGTTAGAAGCCAGGAGTTAATATCTAAATGAATCCTCTGAGTGTAAGATAATGAGTGGTGGTGGCCCTGTGGCAAAAAGAAACCTGTTTCAAACTCAAAAATTTAAAAACATTGTGCCAGCCAAGTAAAAGCTTCTGTGGCCACGTGCAGCCTGCAGGCTGCCGGTGTGCTTCTGGGGGTCTTGTTAGAATCTGAGCACCTGTGACTGGAGCTGGGCTACGGGGAAGCCAGCACTTCAGTGGGAGGCAGAGGCACGTCCCGGGCAGCCCGGTCAGGGCAAGCTCTCCTCCTCTGGGCCAGCACAGCCTGTGCTGGGCACTGGTCAGCCCTACTCGGGCTCACCTAGCCAGGTGCTTGTGCAGGGCACAACGTGCACACCATCTGTGGTCTTGTCCTCGCACCTCATACATTGTGTGACCCGTAGCACACATGTGGACTGGACATTAGTTGAGTATGTAATTGAACGGAATCCAGTGCCTTCTCACGTTCTCTCACCCTGTTCAGGGATATGTGACCACCTTCCAAAGAGCTCTGCTTCTCTTGATAGGCACCAGCCATGGAGACAGGCACAGAGCATGTGTGTGTGTGTGTGTGTGTGTGTGTGTGTGTGTGTGTGTATGTGTGTGTGCGCGCGCGCGTGCGCACATGCATCAATTACAAGGTTCAGTGACTTAGAACCCAAGGTCTTTGTACCTTTGTGGGAAATCACCATGACCTGTGACCAAAGTCTAGGGCATTCTCACCTGTCCTTGCTGCTGCCCCCGTAGCCTCCTTCCCACTCTTCCCCCACCCCTTATGAGATTCCCTGGAGGTCGGGCTTGGTGTAATTACAGGGTATCTGCTGCCTCCCTATAAATCTAATAGACTTTTTGGCCTTGTCAGATTAAAACTTACCTATCAACCCGCCGCAGTCCTCTAGATCTCCCTAAATCTGTACTTGGGAGAGAATTTATGGTCAGGAATTGCATTTTGCAAAATGATTAAAGTTGCCAAACAGCCATAAAAAGTTGCAGGAGGAGATATGGTTTTTTTGAAAGTCTGCTTAATTTATAAGGGGTGGAAGGTTTATTGTCATTTAGAGTCCACGGCAAGGCAGCGATGGAGCGTTCGGCGGCAGCTGTGCACAGCTGCTCTCGCTTTATGCCTTTTACATGTTTTTAAATTGCCCTGTTTGAATCTGGCCTTCTGCAGTAGCTGAACCGCCGCAGTGGCCCGGTTTGCCGGAGAGTGGCTGCCCCCCTGCCCTCTGATGCTTAGCCCCACTCAACCCTGCTGCCTCCCCACCCCCTCCAGGTGCACCTTCTCTGAAGCATTTCTGACTGATCTCATCCCACGCTGACCACTTCATCCCATTCCACAGTTCTGGGCTGGCTCCCGAAAACATTAACAAATACATATGAAGGCTTTTAAGTTTATAGGCAATTTCACAGGCAGTATCTTAGTACTTATCACTCCAGATTAAATGATTAAATGAGATGAAACATGTAAAGCTCTAAACATAGGGCTGCTACTTAGTGAGCTGATAGGTAGACTTAGGGATCTCATTTGTTGACCACCTATGAAGGGCCAGGACCTCTGCGTCACGTGCTTCACATGCATTAATACATGCAGTCTTTGCTGCCACCCTATGAGGAAGCTGTTAGTTGTGCCTGTATTTTAGGAAACTTAAAGAATTTTGGCCCAAGGTCATGCAAGACATGCTCAGTGAACATTAGCTATTTTTTAAGTATATTTTATTGATTGTGCCATTACAGTTGTCCCAATTTTCCCCCCTTGGCCCACTCTGCCTGGTACTCCCCTTCTCTCCAGCAATTCCCCACCTTACTTCATGTCCATGGGTCATGCACGTAAGTTCTTTGGCTTCTCCATTTCCTATACTATTTTAACATCCCCTTGTCTATTTTGTATCTACCAATTATGCTTCTTAATCTCTGTAACTTTTCCTTCATTCTTTCCCTTCCTCCTCCTCACTGATAACCCTCCAAATGATTTCCATATCTATGATTCTGTTCCTGTTCTAGTTGATTGCTTAGTCTGTTTTTGTTTTTTTAGATTCAGTTATTGATAGTTATGAGTTTGTTGTCATTTAATGTTCATAGTTTTGATATTTTTCTTAAGTCCCTTTAACATTTCATATAATAAAGGCGTGGTGATAATGAACTCCTTTAGCTTTACCTTGTCTGGGAAGCACTTTATCTGCCCTTTGATTCTAAATGATTGCTTTGCTGAATAGAGTAATCTTGTTTGTAGGTCCTTGCTTTTCATCACTTTGAGTACTTCTTGCCAGTTCCTTCTTGCCCACAAAGTTTCTTTTAAGAAATCAGTGATAGTCTTATGGGAACTCCTTTGTAGGTAACTTTCTGCTTTTCTCTCTATGCTTTTAAGATTCTTTCTTTATCTTTTAACCTTTGGCATTTTAATTATGTGTCTCGGTGTGGTCCTCTTTGGGTCCAACTTGTTTGGGACTCTCTGAGCTTCCTGGACAAGTATGTCTATTTCTTTTGCTAAGTTAGGGAAGTCTTCTTTCATTATTTTTTCAAATAAGTTTTCAATTTCTTGCTCTTCCTCTTCTCCTTCTGACATCCCTATGATTTGGATGTTGGCACTTTTGGAGATGTTCCAGAGTCTTCTTATTCTCTCCTTGCTGTTTTGAATTCTTGTTTCTTCATTCTATTCTGGTTGACTATTTATTTTTTCCTTATGTTCCAAATCATTGATTTGAACACTGGCTTCCTTCTCTTCACTTTGGTTCCCCATGGATTTTTCTTTATTTCCCTTAGTGTAGCCTACATTTCTTTCCTTATGCTTTTGCCATACTCACTGAGTTCTCTGAGCATCCTTATCACCAGTGTTTTGAACTCTGCATCTGATAGGTTTGTTAGCTATCTCCATTTCATTTACTTCTTTCTCTGAGATTTTGTTCTGTTCTTTCATTTGGGCCATATTTTTTTTTGTCTCCTCAATTTGGCAGCCTCCCTGTGTTTGTTTCTGTGTATCAGGTAGAGCTGCTTTGTGCCTGTTAAGTTATATGCAGCAGACCCTTAGGTATTCACTAGGGCAGGGCAACACACTTCACTGCTTTGAGGCTCTGTATGTGGGGGAGGGGGCAGAGAGGGGACAATGCTGCTGTGTAGTTGCTGGAGGCTTGTTCAATATTCTCCCCACTTCCAGTCACTTCACCCACTTCCTGCGTGTGACTAGTGCAACTCTAGCTGTTGCTTTGGTGGTGATTTCCAGAGTGGGTGGGTTTGTGTACATTTTAGGACCATGTGGGCCCTTTAATTGGACTCTCCTGAGAGGCCAGCAGTTTCCTCTGCCACCCCAACCCCCACTGGTTTTTATAGCCAGAAGTTATAAGGCTTTATTTTCCTGGTGCTGGAACCCTGGGCTGCTTGGCCTGGACTGAGGCTAGGATTGCTTGCTCCCCAGTTATCCTTCCTGATTTTTATTCACCACATGTGAATGTGGGACCACCTGTTCTGCCGGCTGCTGCCACCTCACCACCACCACATTGTATCTTCTCCACCCTGGCTCCCCCTCTATGACCCTCCTACCTATCTGGATGAATACGGCTTCTTTAAATGCTTGGTTGTTGGACTTCCATACAATTCAATTTTCTGGCAGTTCTGGGTGTCTTTGTTTTGAGATGAGTTGTGATCCTTCTCATGGTTGCACAGGGAGGCAAAGTGTGTCTACCTATGCCTCCATCTTGACTAGAAGTCTCCCTTTAGCTATTATTTTTAATACTATTAGGGCAGTAGCCTTATCTCTTTTGCTCTCAGCTTGGCATATAGTAGGTAGTCAATAAATACTGCTGAATGCAAGCATGCACAAACCATGACTGGTCTACCACTCCCCTGGCCACATCGTGAGGACAAGGATCAGACTTTGTTTACCTTTTGTCCAACCCTAGTACTGAGCCCAGTGGTGGATACTAATAGGGGCTGTTTACATAGCTGAAAAATGATTGAATCAGTTTGGTCCTCACAACAACAACCCCATGAAGAAGGGGTTAGGCATTACATCTTGCAGAGGAGGACTTGGAAGCTAAGAGGGAATTTGACACCAACTCCAATCATACTTGTAGTGGCAGACCCAGGCCTTGAATTCCAAGTTCAGTGTTTTGTGTCTGTGTGCGCATGTGTACACGTGTGTGTGTGTGTGTGTGTGTGTTCAACCACAGCCCAGCTGCCCACCTGTTAGGCATTTGGGGTAGATTCAGAAATTTTTCTTTTTCATCATTATCATATCTAATATTTATTAAATACCTATTACTCACCAGCTCCCCATACCATGCCAAATAATCTTTCCAACACACTTGCAAAATCTATATTATTTGCCTCATTTTATAGGTGCTGGAGACTGAGGCTCAAAGAGGTTGAGCAGCCAAGGGCTGAGCTGAAACCCAAGCCAGGGTGCATGTGACTCCAGAGGTAGACAATTATAATACACGGTGATAATTGCTCTCATGAGAGAAGATCTCCAAGCCCAGCCTGGCATGGGGTAGAGAGTGTTGGGAGGTCTTCTTAGAGAGGTGGTTTGTAAATTGACATTCAGAGGATGAGTAGGGATTTGCCAGATAAACAAAGGGGAATTATATTCCAGGCAGAGGAAACAGCATGGAGGCAAGAAAGGGCAAGGCTGGTTGAAGGATATGAATGTTTCAGCCTGGCCTGAGGCGTTCTTGGACTCTCTGACCTCATTCCTAACTCTGTCCCTGAGTTGCAGAGATGTTCAAGGTAGAGGAGGGACAGGTAGGCTGTGTGCCAGCGGCTCCCCAAGGTCCCCATCAGCTGCATCCACACTCCCTCTTCTCTCTTCTGGGTTCTGGCCCACTCACCTCCTGTGAGCATCGGGGAAGTGGAGAGCTGCCTGCTGCCAGCCTGTGGTGGATAAATTGAGCCTCACTTGGATTTGATCCAGTGCTCTCAGACTTGTTCTGTCCCTCCATCCATCTTTTAGGGATTTCTCCCTACCTCCCCACTGCCAGGGTATGGCAAACGAAGGAGACTGCTTTTCTGCTTTTCTGGCCTCTCAAATGTTCCAAGATCTGAAGCCCAAAGACTTCTCCAGGCTCTTTGGTCATTTAGTCATTCATTCAACAAATAGTTTTTGAGTACCTAGTATGTTCTGGGTATTATTCTAGGGGAAGAACATAGCAGACAGGCCATTGTCCTCATGGAGGTGACCATGAACTAATGGGTAAACAAGATGACTTTAGAGAGTGACATGTGCTTTGGTGTCCATAAAGCAAGCTAGTGTGATAGGAAGTGAATGAGGGTGTGTGTGTGCATGCTGCTTTGGTTGGCGTGTAGGGAAATCTGCTTCAAAAAGGGGACATCTGAACCATGTTTTAATGAGAAGCCAACTGAAGGAAGAATGTCCTGTACCAAGGGAACAAGAGGTGCAGTGGCCAAGGGAAGAATGAGCTCTACCAACTCAAGGAATGAGGCTGGAGCTTGGAGAGTGAGGGCCAGAGTAGTAGGTAGCTGAGAGGAGGGCGGGGCAGGAGTCAGATAATGCAGAGGCTCATGAGTCATGGTCAGACTTTAGATTTTACCCTGTAAATGTAGTGAGAAGGTCTTGGCGGAATGAATCAGGGGAGAAACACGATCCGATTTACATTTGTAGAGGATCTGCCTTCTGTGTTGGGAACAGAGAGTAGATTATCCAGACAGCCACAAATCCTAACCCATACCAGACTCTTCTCCAATTATACTGTATTCTGTCGTGCCTCTAGGTCTTTGCATCTGCAAATCCTCTGCCTTTACTTCTTAGTGCAGTTGGTTTACTCTTTAGGGCTCAGCTCTTGGACACCCTCCTGGGACTCCCCGCACCCCCAGGCAGGGTAAATTCATGCTTTCATTGCCATTACCCAGTTCCAGACACCATGGTATCCGTTCCTGTGTCCCTCTCCCCACTGGACAAGGAGGTCCTCAGGTACCAGGACTGTGGCTGTCTTAGTTCTTGGCACAGAGCCTGGCCCAGTGTGCATACCTGACAAATGCTTTCCAGTTCACCCAAGTCCTTGACAAAGCGCTAGGTGAGCAGAGCATCCTTTGTTTAAATAGATAATAAGATTAGAAGTATGGAAACACACTATTACCATAATATTTACACTCAATCTATACTTACTAGGAATTTTGACCTCTGGAGGTCAAGTTTCTAAGTATTTACCAAAAGCAGCAATAGTCTGTGATAGTCAAAATTGGAATAGCTATCTCCCAAGGTCTGTTCCCTTGTTACCTTGAGACTATGAATGCTTGTTAAAGAAGAATACACTCGTTAAAATACTTCTTATAAATAAATACTTGTGTTCGAAAGAACTCTTTTGTTAGAATATATCCCGTAAGTAATCAGTCAGCTCACAGTTGTAAACCTGTGTTTGTCACTGGATGCTGCGAAGGCTGACTGATTTGGTTCTAATTAACCTGCTGGTATAGAAGAACTGTGCATTTTCTGCTTAAGCTAGGAACACATTTAAAATCTGTCTTCCTCATTTGAGATGTATGCAAATAAAAACTAAAGAATTTGAAACAATGCAGTGTCTCACTCTCTACCAACCGTAAGCTGGGTGAGAGACAGGAGCCTCATTTGCTGAAGTATCCCCAGCCTGGCCCCACCTGCCACAGAGCAGGCTTCAAATGCTTGTCGATGGATGAACAGGTGAGCCTCGGACACTCGCAGGACAGAACTCCCTCTATAACTCAACCGCCCCTGCCCCGACCATGCACGGAGTGTGGCCTTGACTGAGGCTTATGAACTTTACTGCAAGGGGCATTTGGCTCACCCTCAGATCTCCCTGGGCACTGAGCTGCCTACACACTATAGTCTCCAAGAATTGCCTGCAGGGGGCAGCCCTGTGGGCCTGGCACAGATTGGGCTATGTGTGCAAGGCCTGGAACCTCTGGGTAAATGCTAAAAACCGAGTCTCAAGATGTGCATACTTGGTTACTGCAAAGCCTAGCTTTGAGACATGGGGTAACAACTGATAATTGAAATGTGCAGTTGCCCCGAGATACTGGATAAAGATGCTAAGAACAACTTATCTAGGTTCTTTGAGCTTCACTTTTCTCATCTGTGAAACAGGGATCATAATACATGTCAGGCCAGAGTCTCCAGTCCTTAACTCCAGTGCAGATAGCCAAAGAGCCTGCGTGGAGTGAGCACAGCCACTACACGACTTGCTTCTTGCTTTACTCCTCCAGGTGGAGGGCAGCCTGGCAGGCGCCCCTGTGTGATTGGGTTCCAAATGGTGACCCGTCTCCGAGGGAATGAATGAAGGCAATGTCTATGTAGCATCTGGCATAGCACTGCACACATCCTGGGGGTTTCCTAAGCTGGAGAGTCCTTGTTTCTCCAAACGCAGATCTTCTTGTGTCTGCCTTGCTGTGTCTTCCTCCCTGCCCTGATGTTTAGGCAGATCAGATGTGAGAGATGCTTTTCATGCTCAGCGCTGAAGGTGAGCCACTTTTTCTTAAAACTTGGTTTTTTAAAGTAGTTTTAGGTTCCCAGCAAAATTAAGAGGAAGTTACAGAGATTTCCCAGACAACCCTGCCCCCACACAGCACAGCCTTCCCCGTTACCAACATCCCTGACGAGAGAGATACATTTGCTGCAGCTGATGATGAACCTGCACCGACACGTCATTGTCACCCAAAACCCATAGTTGACATTGGGGTCTCTCTTGGTGTTGCACATTTTATGAGTTTGGGCAAATGTATAATGATATATATCCACCATGGTAGCATCATGCAGAGCATCTTCATTGCCCTAACCATCTTCTGTAGCTGAGCTGTATCTTTGGGCTCTGGCACAGCTCACCGGGGGAGGAACAGGACATGAGGAGCTCTTGGGGGAAAGGGTGCCCGATGTCTCTGTCCTGGAGGCAGCATTGAAGCGGTGGGAGGCAGGGTCCAGCCTGGGCTTGCCTTAAGAACAAGCAAAAGGAGGAAGACATGGTTAGACCAGAATGAAAGAACAAGGCAGACAGAGCAAAAAACAGGGAAAACATTTACATCCACTTTGCCAAGTCCCACCAAAGAGCCACGGCCTCTCTCAGTGCCGTCCAGCCAAGTGGCTGTTCTGGAACCTATGAGACCCCAGCTTGAAACCCCCAACCAGCCAAGTGGAGGACGGCCTTGTTGTCCATCATAAAAATCAATGGTTCTTTTGCTAAGTGGTCAATATTTATTTGGCTTTAGGATTGTTTAATTCAATGCATCAATTAAAGATAGTGTAATGTCTGCTCCGGTCTGCAGCCCCGGCTTCTGTGTGTCGTTACCTCATCTGTTTGAGATCACTCACGTCCTTACGGCTCTGCTCCTTTGTCCCCTTGCATAACTCAAGGACAGGAGTAATTGACGTGAAACTTTTAAAAATTAATTTCACTGCATATGCCACTGAGGGGGAGTGCAAGTCCTCCCAGCCATTTATAACGTCACGGTGATTGGTCCTGACAAAACAATACCTTAAAAACTCACCAAAGTAAATTATGGCCCGAGCAAATGGCTGCTCTGTGGCGGGGCCGGAGGCTTGGAGGGGAGCCAGGCAAAAACAAAGTAATGTGCTTTTGATATTAATAACAGAGATGATATTGATCTGCAAGCTAGTGTCACTTCTCCACTCTGGCGAGGAGATTGCTCCCGGCATTTAGTCCACTGAAAGCCACTTTCCATGCAGGCCATTTAATTTTGTGAGTCTTTAATTATGTGAAATGGAGTCTAGTTAAAGGGCCAGGCCCCAGTTTTGCCGGGCGGAGACGTGGGCTGTGATTCAGGAAGCTGTCAGAAATGAATATAACTCAATTCTTAGATCTGCAAATGCAGTTGTCTTTCTAAATGTTTATTTCATCTCTGCACTTCTCTGGCCCGGTGCCACTGTGCATCAGGACAGACACAGCCTCTGATTACAGGACCACATTTTTCAAAGGACCTGAAGTTAATGTGCCTGTTTTCTGCATAATAAAAGTCATAACTCACGGGCGCCGCCAACGCCTCTCTTGTGAAAGGGGGCCTGGACAGACTGCGGAAGGACCGTGCATCCCAGCCCAGGCAGCCCGCACATGCCGTGCCTGGGCTGATTCTGGATGTTCAGCCTCCCTGCGGAGCTGCAACAGACCGCACTGGCAGACCACAAATCAGCCCACAGGCCAGCCCATGGGTCAGAGTGCGCATCAGATCAAGCAGAAGCTCACGAGATGGAGCAGAGAGGAACCCACGTATCGCACCACAGAGCCATCTACAACTCTCGATTAAGGAGTCAGGAAATACTGTCTCTGTAGCTCGTGCCTTGTGTTGATCTGAGAACCTACCGTTCCTCTAGTCAAATTGGGTCGATTCTCTTTCTGCCTTTCTCTCACACATACACGTGGCCCTCCGTATCTGTGTCCATATGTTCCTCCGAAGGCACCCTTTCCTATAGGCATATACTTGCATGCATACTTACACACACACACACACACACACACACACACACACACACACATGTCTACAGAATCTCTCTTGGACTCCGATTCACAGTCATTCCTTGTGTTGGCTGCTCTGTCCCCTTTCCAGATAAATCTCTCCTGAGCCTGACAGAGGGCTGACTTGTTGAAAAGCATCTTGAGCATTTAGAGTTGAGCCTGTCTGGGTGTCCTGGGGCTGCTGTGGCTATTGCCTAGGTGTTACCTGACAGGAACTACTTGGAGGGATTCAGGAGAGTCCTGCTGCCTTGCCCTACCACACTTTCCTGTCTCCTGGCCCAGAGCACGTATTGCAAGGAGAGGTCAGTGCAGAATAGCAGTCTCGTACCTAGAACTCAGCTCTCAGACAGGCCCACCTTCCCTGAACACAGCCGATGGTCAGGAACTGAGATCACAGAATCACACACAAGAGGATGCAACAGAATACCTCTCAGAACTCCTTTCTCTCTTTGTTTTGAGGATCTCTATTATTGTTTATCCAGCCTCCGGAGGACTTAGAAGGAGAAAGAAGAGATGGAGAGTAGCTTCTAGAATCCAAAGCACACAGAGCTGCAGAAAATCACAGCTGAAAGTGAGGGAGGGGAGAAAACCCCTCAAAGCAGACGGGCGAAGCAAATGTAGTGAGGGTTCTGAGAGTGAGTTTCATAGCATAGCGTGAGGGAAAGAGCTGTGCACTCAAAGGCACTTAGGAAACGCTGGATGAAAGAAAGCCTGACAGGTCCCGTGGCTGTAGGAGGTTTCAGTGCCCTCAATATGCTAGTATGCACTGTGCGTCTCTGCGGGCAGCGGGCTAGAATTCAATTTTTCCCCAACTTACTTATCCGTGAATATCTTTTTCTCACCTAGCCCTTATCTCTCAGGATTTTGAGAGGTTAGTTTCAACGCAACACACTCCAGGAAACACTGATACACCACAGTTGATGTTTGTGCTGGTGACTGTAGTGGACGCCGCCTGTTTTCTAAGAACGTAAGAAGGATCCCTGCATGGACTCGAATCGCCAGCCTTGTGGTTAACAACTGACCACGGTAACAGATTGTGAGGCAGAAACTCGTGGATGCCATTATGATTTGGGGGGTACAGCAGCCTTTGGTTTGGTTCTCTTTGCAGAGATAGGTATTCGGAAATCCACCACTCCCCAATTTTTTAGCACACGTGTTTAATTGGGGGGTCTCTTCCTCAATTCCAGGAGCGGTATATGACCCATGTGAAGCCTCTCATGACATCGTATCCTTCTGACCATAGCAGCTGGCTTCAGGGCAGGTCAGATTAGGGCTATTGAGCTGCTGTGGGACTTGACAGGGAATCCTGGGTGAGAGACAATTGGACAAAAAGGCAGAGGGTATGAGGCTTGGAGCTGTGGCAGCTGTTTTACCATCACCTTGAGCCCAAGGTAAAGTCAACACGGACGAGATCTGGGCCAAGAGGTAGAGAGAAATAACGTTTGTCTTTTGAAAAGATCACTCTGGGTGTGTAAGGAAACTGGCATTGGAAAGGGGTCCGGCATGGAGACCAGCGGGTAAACAAGTATCGGAAAGTGATGAGAGCTGCTTGGACTACAGAGAAGGCAGCGGAGATGCTGGGGGCTATTTAGGAGGTAATATTCACTTGGAAAGTGATTGGCGGGGTGAAGAACAGAGAAGGAAAAGTGACGGCTCCCACATTGGAGAAGGCAGGAGCTGAGTAGGGAAGTGAGGAATTAAATAATAACATGCTAGCAAATTCTTATACAGTGTTTACTATGTGCTGGGAATTCTTCTCAGTGTTTTATATAAATTCATTAATTGGATTCTCATCCCAACCGTGGAGGTTGGGTACCAGTATCACCCCGTTTTACAGATGAGGAAACTTGACAAATGAGTTGGGGTAATAACCTAACCTGAGATGATGTTGAGAATGAGTGGCGGAGCTGGGGTCTGA
Source organism: Anoura caudifer (assembly GCA_004027475.1). NCBI lineage: Eukaryota > Metazoa > Chordata > Mammalia > Chiroptera > Phyllostomidae > Anoura > Anoura caudifer. The sequence goes on along the minus strand of PVKU01000588.1, from coordinate 78,737 downwards.
ACTCGGAGAGTCTGGCTTCAGATCGAGGCTCTTGACCATGACATGTGCTTACTCTCTATTTCTGAACGTGGTTGCCATAAACAGAAGCCTGAGTCCAACAGTGTCAGCTGAGAGGAATTTATGGGCTCAGCGACTGGGCAGCCCAGCGTGGGGCCTGGCCACGGGAGTTCTAGGGACTCCAGACAAAGTCCATGGGGTTACCATTCGGTTATTTACATGCCTCCCACCTCTGTCCTACCTCTATCTGTGAGGTGGCTGGTGCCCACGCTCTGACCGTGGGGGCCAGACCCTGGGACCCGCTGCTTCACCCGAGCCATGTGTGGTGGAGCAGGGCCGGTTCAGCACAGAAACGGGGTGCTCTGACCAGAAGGAGAGGGTCAGGGGTGCCAGCAGACAAATATGACAGATGTCATTACAAGCTCCTTTCCTGTGCCTGCAGCTTTATATCTTTTAATTTGTTAAACTATCACTACAACCAGCCCTGGCTGGTGTGGCTCAGTGGATTGAGTGCCAGCCTGGGAACCAAAGGGTCACTGGTTCGATTCCCAGTCAGGGCACATGCCTGGGTGGCCGGTCAGGTCCCCTGTAGGGGGCGTGCGAAAGGCAACCACACATTGCTGTTGCTCTCCCTCTCTTTCTCCCTTCCTTTCTCTAAAAATACATAAATAAAATCTTTAAAAAATAAACTGTTACTATAGCCTGTAAGCTAAGAATTATGGTGCCCATTTATAAATGAGGAAGTTGAGGCACAGATTTATCTCAGTTCACACAACCTGAAGAGTCACTGCTGAGACTGAAGCCCAGGTCTGCCCAGTTCCGAAACCCCATGCTGCCTGGCACCTCTCAGACAGAGGGCCTGGGGAACACATGGACCATGACTCACCTCAGGTCCCCCTGGTCCTCCGGCAGTTCTGAGGTCAGTGGACGGAGCCTAACCGGCACCTGGTGAGAGAAAGGCCAGGTCTCATGGGGACCTGGGGCAGGGCTGGAAGGAATCACTGGGTAGATGATGCTGGGGGCCCTGCCCTTCCCTGCCCTGCCTGGCACCCAGGGCTGTGAGCCTGGGCAGTGGGCCTTCCCTTGGGCCCCTGGCAGGGAGTGAGCAGTGCCTGAGGCAGGAAGCAGGCAGGCACAGCGTGGTCCCTGCCCATCTGGGGAGTGCTTGGTGGTTGGCTGGAACTGAGCAGTGGACGGCGTTTGGACTCGGCAGTGCGAGCCCAGCTCGGAGGCTGCGTGGCAGAGCCGCGAATGCCAACAGTCTGGAGGCAGGCTCCGGAGGGAGACAGGCTCGGGCCCGTTTGCCGAGCTCGGTTCCCACGACAGCTCAGCAGACAGATGGACCTGGGGATCCTTGCCGCATGGCCAGGAGGGTGTACCCATAAATGGGAATGTAGGCGTCCCAGTGGGGAGAGATGGGCTGGAGGCTCCCAGAGGCAGCTGGGATGCTGAACCAAGGGGCAGGTGCTGTGGCCTGGGCTGGAGCCCAAACCATCTGGGTGTGCTGGGTTCCATGGCTAGACTGACCCCTGGGTTTTGGCCCTGAATGGTCCTGATCCTGATCCCAGGCTTTTCTTTGACTCCAGATGTAGACTGAATCCTGAATGAACCCAGACTGAGTTCCGACTCTGACCCCCACCCAGCTGAGCCCTGAACCTGGTCTTAGACTGAGCAGACTGAGCCCTGATCATTTTGACTGCTTACTAACCAAACTCACTTGCTTACGTCCTTCTCAAAAAGGAGCCCAGAGCCGACTGCCCAGAATTCTCCCCAGGAAGGATGGGGTCCAGCTGGAACTGACAGGCTTGGGAGGGCCTAGAAGAATGAGGGCAGCAAGAACCAGAAGCCTCTAGGCACCCAGGGTGCAGAACTGACCAGGGAGAGGGGCATTGTTGGGGTGAAGACCAGAGGGCAGTCCCCCCAGGTCAAGTCCAAAAATTAGGCCTGAGGATAGAGCCCAAATCCATGGCTTAAGCACAGGTGGCAAACACAAGGCCCTCGAGCTGAATCTGGTCCTGCACCTTGTTTCTACCCGGAGGCATTGCTGAGCTCCTTGCCCCTAGTTAAGGAGTAGTTACATGTATACAGTCCTAAAATTACATTCAGCCCTTTGAAGGCAATCCCAAGGCTGATGTGGCCCCTGATGGAAATGAGTTTGACACCCCTGGCCTCCAGGGTCTGGAGAGGCAGGAGGCAAGGGGCCTTGGAAAAGGCAGGATGGGCAGGGTTTCCCGGGTCAGGGCAGGGAAGGGTCAGTTAGGCAGAACTGGGCCTGGAGAGAACTCTCTACACAAGTGGGCTCAGAAATAGTGGTGCCCAAGAAAGACAGGCAAAAGCCTGGTGAGGAGACAGAGGCTGCTCATTTTGGAATGAGCCAGGGGTGACTTTGGTTAGGGGTGGGTAGAGACGGTCAAAGCTGCCTGACCTTAGGGTGCTCCCTGTTCTTGGTGCTCCACATGTGATCTCATCTAGTCCTCATCACGGCTCAGTGAGATATTGGGGCAGATGCCCTAGAAGCCCCAGCCCTGATTTCCCCTCACCTGGGCTCTTCCCGAGGGCTCCCCCTGGCTGCAGGAGGTTGCTGCCTCAGACCTGGCCTTGTGTGTAATGGGGGTAGTTTTAGGACCCTGGGAGCTGCCAGCGACAGACTGGAGTTTGTGTGTGAACAGCCCAGCTTCCTCTCCTTCAAGGAGATAACTTTGAGGTGAGTGCTGCACCATGTTCTGGACCAGGGGCCACAAATGTTTTCTACAAAAGGGCCAGATAATAACTATTTTAGGCTTTGAGAACCACATGGTCTCAGTTGCAACTATTCAATTCTGTTGTGGTAAAAATGTGGTCACAGACAACACATAAGTGAAAGAGCTTGGCTGTGTGGACTCTGTGAAAACTGTTATTTACAAAAACAGGAGGCAGGCTGGACTCGGCCCATGGGCTGCAGTTTGCAGACCCCGAGATGTCCCCAGCAGGACTGAGGCCTAGGGGTCCACAGTGGTCACCTGCTCCTTGACCCACACTTGGTTGGCCTCCTCCTCTTTCCTTTCTGACCTCTTGATTCCCTCCTGGGGCTTCTGGGTTTGTTCCCAAATACATGACTTGCTCTTGAATGCCTGTCTCAGAATCTGCTTCTGGGCCTCCTCTCAGACAGGTTCACATTTACAGACACAGAGACTGAGGCATCTGGAGGTGAAGCAGCATGGCCACGGCCCCACAAGAAGAGGCAGAGCTGCCTTCTGATCTGCTGTGGTCTTTTTCAGAGCCACCAGACTCTGCTGGCCCCCTGGGGGAGGGTGTGTCTGTCTGCACAGGTCCAGCTACCTCTAGACAGGTTGCCGGAGCAGGCAAAACATTCAGTGTGGTTATTCACTCCCAGGGGTATGAGGCACCTGGCGCGAGGACATCCTTGCCCTGCGTCCGGACCGGCAGTCTGAGCAGGGAGTGGCAGTTCAGTTCAGGACAGAATGGGGTCAGTGTTTCCAAGGTGACTGTCCCACCTTCAGTGGGATCTTCTGGGGGAGACTGCAGGATGAATTACCACTCCCACTTTTCAGATGGGGAAACTCAGAGAAGGGCAGGGCTTGCTCCGGTCCACACAGCCCATGCTCAGCAGCTGTGTCTCGTTCCGCAGCTGGGGACGCAGAGAAGGGAGAGAGCGCCCCTGTGTCTGGGGGTGGGGGAACCCGGAAGGCTTCCTGACCCTCTCAGGCTCTCCAGCTCACTTTCTTAACTGCTTATACATTTGCTGCCTCCTTGGATGATGGCATTTTGAATAAAAAGGCCCTTGGGGATCATCTAATATAACTCCGATTTTACAGATTGGAAAATTAAGATCCAGAGAAGAGAAGGAAATTCCCAGAAGATTAGCTATTGAGTCAGATCAGACAGGAGCAGGAACCTCAGTTCCCAGGAAAGCCAAGTGAGTCCTCAGGTCCCTCTCAAAGCCAGGTGGTGTCTCTGACACCCTGACTTCCAGAGCCCTGGAGCCCCTCAGCTCTGGAGTGGACAGCGCGCCCTGAGCCAGCCCATCCCTCTCTCCTCTGCCAAAGCTCGGCTCTCTGGGCTCTGGCACTGTCTGAACACTCCTCCGCCAGTCTGCTCTCGGCAGAGTACAGATTATCGCTCCTGTGCTAATTATTTCTATGATTAAAAGATGATAAATTATTAAACAAAGTCTAAAAAATGTGCCAAGATCTGCTCTGAGGCTGGGCCTGAGAAGTTGCCCCCTTGGCATCCATGTTAATTAATAAATGAGGCTCTCTGCGGAGAGGAGCCACAGCTGGCACATCTGGCAGCCAGGCAGGGGCTGGCGGAGGGCAGATGCTGGCCAGGCGGGAAGAAGGGGACTCCCTGGGAGTGCCCAGCCTGGGCTTTGGTAGCGGAGACCCCTCCCTCCCTGTTTCCAGCCTCGGATTCAGCAGAGGGGCTGGTGGTACCAGCTGGACATCTGGTCCCTGGAAGAGGCCTAGGACTTCAAGCTGAGGACCTATAGTTAACCCGTCACTCCTGTTCCCTTCCCCAAATGCAGACATGGGAGAATCCCAAGTGCCTAAAGGAAGATGGGAGGCTAGGGTTCAAATCCCTGCTGGCAATTCCAACTTTGGGTGACTTTGGATAGCTCACTGAGTGAGACTCTGAGCCTCAGCTTCCAATCTGTAAAGTGAGTGGGAATGACATCCACTCTGCCACACAAGGGTGTTGAGAGTGTTAAATAAAATGCTGTTTATAAAAGAGTACCCAGTTCTTAGCACATGGTCAATAAAAGTTAGTTCAGCTGAGCCAAAGCGTGGGTTTCTTGCCGCTTTGCAATTTACTCTCTGGAATGTTGGTCAGCTTAAACTTTCTGAGCCTCAGTTTGCTTATCTGTAAGACGGGAATGAGCATTCCTAAATCTCAGGACCAAGGGAGAAATGTGATCTGAAGTGTTTAACACAGTGTAAGTGCTCAGTTAATGGGAGCTATTTCATTATAATTGTTTATTATAACTTATAATTGTTTATTACAACTGAGGGTTCAACAAATGAATTCTGCTCCCACCTCACAGGCACTGCTTCTCCGCCTCCATTGCTGGCTCTCCCCCCTTCTGACCCCTACTCACTGCCGTGCGCTGGGCTTGGGCCTCGGTGACTCCTTTCTTCTTTATGCTCTCTCCCTGTGTTCTCACCCATCTGCATGCTGGTGACCCCTGCACTTATAACTCCAGTCTAGACCTCTCACTTAAAAGCTGGACCTTATGTCCAGTTGCCCATTCAAACCCTACCCTCAGATATTCAACAGACTTCTCAAGTCTAAAATGTCTACTGTCACACCCCAAACAGAATTCCTGACCTTCCTTCCCCGAGCCTGACCCTCCACAGCCTCTCGGGTCATGCCATTCCAGCCGTCCAGCCAGTGATGGTACCTTGGAATCCTCCCCGAGGACGCTTGCTCTTTCACATCACATGCGCAAACCATCGGAATTCTGGTCAGCTCCACCTTCCCCTTCTGATAGAACCCAACCACCTGGCTGTATCTCATCGCCCTCTCTGCTCCTGTCCTAGGACAAACTACCTCACCTCTTCTGGATTCTTGCGGCAGTCCCCTAATTGGTGTCCCTGCTCCAGCACCTACCCCACTGTGCTCTAGGCTCCACACAGTAGCCAGAATGATCCTTTAAAAACAAAGTCAGTTCTTTCTCTGGAGTTTTGATCTGTTCTTTCATTTGGGCCATGTTTCTCTGTCTCCTTGTTTAGCAGCCTCCCTGTGTTTGTTTCTATGTGTTAGGTAGAGTTGCTTTGACTCCCTGTCTTGGTAGCATGGCCTAATGTAGAAGGTGTCCTGTAGGGTCCAGTGGCACAGCCTGCCCTATCACCCAAGCTGGGTACTGGAGGTGTGCCCTTTGTGCAGGCTGAGTACATGATCCTCTTGTAGTTGACTCTTGGTTGCTGTTGGCAGGTCAATGGGAGGGATTTACCCAGGCCAGTCAGCTGCAAGTACTGGCTGTGACCACTGACCACCAACCTTCACCCTCCATGAAGGATCAGCTGTGCAGGGGCAGGGTGGTGGTATTCTGAGGTCGTCTGTAGCTGACCACTGCATGCACAAGCTCTGGGGTTTTCTGGGTGGTGTAGGCCAAGGTCAGCACCTACCTGTGTTCTGCCCAGAGCCACCCTGAATGAGCTACAAAGCAATCTGAGATGGCTGCTACTTATGCCAGGCTTGGAGATTCCCAGGAAAAGCCAAGCTGTGAATCTAGGCTGCCTAGTAGTACCAGGCGTGGGGCCACTTAGTAAGAGGTGTGGGGCCTAGGGGCTCTCTGAGGCCAGCTATTGCTTGTTTGATAGGATTTAGGGAGTTGTGAAGAATGAGCCAAGACCAGCCATTCCTATGGAAAAGTCATGGTTAACAGTTTGGGTGGGACAGAGTCTCAGGGGACCTTCGGGGTGGGGCAAACCCTGTTAACCAGGTTGACGGGCTTCAGATATGGCTCCTGCCTGCCAGCTCCGTGGCTCTGTGCTGGCTATGAACAATAAAATGGCAATAAGTACATATCTATCAACAACTGAATCTAAAAAACAAACTAAGCAAACAAGAAGAAAAGAGGCAGAATCATGGAAACCGAGAGCATTTTGATGGTTGCCAGATGGGAGGGGGCTGTAGGGGAGTGGGTGAAGAGGTGAGGGGATCAAGAAGTACACATAGGTAGTTACAGAATAGCCATGGGGATGTAAAGTGCAGTATAGGGCATGGAGTAGCCAAAGAGTTTATACGCTTGGACCCAGGGACGTGAACAATGGTGGGGGGATTGCCTGAGGTGGAGGGGGGCAGAGGGGGGAAAATTAAGACAACTGTAATAGCATAATCAATAAAATGTAATTAAAAAAGAAAAACAAATGAAGGAAGAAACTACAAAAAAATAAAATGAGGAAAATTTAAAAAATAATAATAAAACAAAGATCCAATCACTCCTCTGCCCATAATCCTCCAATAGCTCCCTGTCTCCCTACAGCAGAGGCAAGGTCTTTACTAAGGCCGCAGGGCCTGTTAAGCCCCGCCTCCTCCCTCTGTGCCAGCCACACCCACCGCATCACTTCCTTGGACACTCCAGGCTCATTCCCACAGCAGGGTCTTTGCACTGGCTATTCACTCTTCTCCTCAGCTCAGATGTCACTCTGTCAAGGAGGCTTACTTTGACCATCCTATTTAAAAGTACACTCCCTTCCGGCATTCCTTATTGCTCCTTCCCTCCTCCACAGCGTTTACCATCTTCTTACTCCAGTTTCTTATTTCTTGTCTTTCTGTCTGCCCCTTCCCTCTAGCACACAGACTGTTATCCATGCTGTGTTTCCAAACCACCAACACGGGGCCCTGTTGTGGGAGGTGCCAGCAGCCTCAACGCCAGGACCTGGACACACAGATACGTCTCAGGCAGTCACAGCCCCTGCCTCTGGGACCTTGGATCTGAGAGTGTGGTGGGCAGGCAGAAGAACAAACTGGCCACTTCAACTTTAAGATGAGTTCAGTCAAGAAGCAGGGAGGGCTCCAGGGAGGAGGTGAGGCGGAACCACATGCCAAGACAGTTGGCATTTCTAGGAAGAAAGGGGCACTCACATAGAGGAGCCAGCAAGTGCAAAGACCGAGGAAGTGTGCTTGGAGGGGAGAGGGCTGTCCGTGTGGGGGAGATGAGCCCGAGAGGAGATCAGGGTGCTGGTGCCGGTGATGGGTAGGGATGAGGTCCACTGAGGCCTCCCGATTCTGCCTGGGCCTCTGCTCTCAGCCTGAGCACATGGGGCACATTCCCACCCTCATGACTTCCTAGAGGGGAAGGAGTGGTCTAGTTGCCAGAAACACAATATAAGCAAAATAACAGCCATGTTTCAATGCATCTATGATACATACTATTTTCCACACTACTAAGAATCGCTGCCAATTGATGTATACTGTGGTATTTATTTTAAGACCCATGTGAAAACCTGTGCATCTGAAAATTGCTATGTGATCATTGGGTGGTATGGAACCCTTAACGTGTGCTGGGCCCTGTACAATCTACTTCAGGTATGTGGTCTCACTGAATTCTTGTACCAGCCAATGAGCGCAGAGAGATTAAGTAACTCTCCATCCTGCTAGCATTGGCGGAGCCTAGGTTGAAACCCAGGCAGTCTCTCTTACTCATTGTCTTCCAATAGGAAATGGAGTGTGAAACGTGGAAGCCCTGTGGAAGCATGGGAAATCAGCCATGCAAACAGGGAGCAATGGCCTCTTCGTTTACAGGGGACACCCACACTGCTGCATTCCTGTAATCTGAGCCCCCCTCACCACCCTGCCACCCCATCATTCTCAGCGAGCTCTGCCTGCGCCAGCCACTTGTCTTCTGGACCCCAGGTGGGTCTCCCAGGTGAGGCAGAACTACGCTTCTCTCTTGGTTCTTGGAAAGCTGTGAACCTTGAAGCCACAAACTTCTTGTGACCAAATGAGTGTCTTAGGAACTTTCCGACTTTTTCGAAGAGACCTGACATGTCATCTCCTGCTGGGGACCACCCCCCCCGCCCCATGACCCCTCATAGCCTTTACTGCCAGTGCTCTGGAAATGGCTGAAACCAATGGGTTAACTTGCTTTCCCTATTAAATATTTACATAAACACGCTCGGGAAGGTGTGTGTAAGTTATCAATAATGCAAGGCCAGCCTAGGCTCGGTGAGAGCTAAGAGACCCAAATTGTATCATCATAATCCATTATTCACATATAATGCGTCTATTCTCCATTAGCACAGGCAGGAAATGCCCCTGAGTGCCGGGCAGGGCTTTGGAAAGCACAATAAATGGCGGGTACACACATGGCGGGAGGGCGGCAGCTGTAGTTAAACAAGTGTAAATTAGCACCCAGCCTCGCTCCCTGCCTGTATCCAGCGCAGGGGCATGGGCTGTGAAGGGAGGAGGTTGCAGGCTGTGTGGACAGAACGCACCACCACTCCTGACGGCATGGAGGAGGAGCCAATCCTGGGTCACGCGGGGGACCTCCCTTCCAGAGCTTGCAGGGCCCGGCTGGCCTCTCAGCTGCACTACTCACAGGTGACCTTGGGGTAGAGGGCAGAGGGGGGCTGCTGTGTAAACTGTCCACGTGGATCCTTGGGGCCCCTCTGTAAAATGGGGACATGCGTGACCAACTCACAGGGTTGTGCTGGGAAGGAAATTAAAGAAGGAAGAAGTGCCCTGGGAGAATGAAAGACCACGCCTTTCCCTCCTGCAACTTTTGTCTATGCACCAATTTTAGAAGCTAATGCTCATATAAGTTCGTTGTGTTAGCTGTGTGGCTTTGGGCAAGTTACTAACAGTATCCAAGCCTCCGTTTCTTTACATGAATGAGATATTAACAGCTACCATACAGAGTGTCTGAGATCTGTCTATGATCATGGACATAAGAGGCAATGCGTGAGTGTGAACCCTATGTTCAAGCACTGGATAGCCACAAGACCCTGGGCAAGTTATTCCTGTGCCTCAGTTTCCTCATCTGTTAAGTGGAGGATATGAACAGTGTCTTTCGATCAGATGAAACTGTTTGTTTTCTGTTGCGAGGGAGAGCTGTGCTCTGGTTGGAGCCCCCCAGGGGCGGGTGCCACAGCTGGAGCTGTTGCTTGGCTCTGCTCCCTGGCAGGGGAGGAAGCCCTCACGCCGTGGGGGCATCCAGTGTCACCTCTGCCTGTGGGCTGGCAGTAGGTAAGTGTTGAGAGAAACACTTTAAAGAGGACACAGATGGTTAGATTTGACAGGAGAGATTCTAATAGAAGCTTACTGCTGAAATCTCTAAATGTTCCTTAGTCCTGGGTACTTTATCCATGACATACACTGGGCCTAGCCAATAAATGCTCATTCATTCATTCATTCATTCATTCAACAAACAGGTATTGTGTGCAAGTATATGCACTGTACTTTCAGCCAGTGGATAGAACATATCTGACATAGTCCCAATTCCTATAGAACATACAGTTTAGTGACTATAATGATAAAAACAACATTAATAATAATAATAGCTTTCATTTACAGAGTACGTTGTAATGTGCCAGAGTATGAACCAAGTGCTTTACATATAGTACATTATTTAATCTTCACAATATTCCTATGAGGTTAATATCCTAGTTTTATGGATAAGACAATTAAGGCTCAGAGAGGTTATATGACTTTCCTAAGGTCACACAGCTACTATGTAGCAGTAGAGAAACTTCAGTACAGATCCAACTAGTTCCACAACTTCACTATCACTTTTTTCCTCAGAAGCAGCTTCTGAAAAAAGAATTTCCTGGCTACTTGGCACCTTCCATAGGAAGCAGATACTGGCGAGGAAAGGAAAGAACGACTGATTCGAAATCCCCGCTTCAGTGCCACAGTGTGGAGAAATTCTGTCCTGACACAGACGTCAGGGTCCTGGATTCGGTGAGCAGGCTTAAGTCCCAGCTCAGCGTGCAGGAGGCGGTGATGGTGAGGAAGGGCCAGCCCAGGGCTTGTTTGGGCAATGGCCCAAGCTGGTAGAGTGACATCTTTACTGTCTGAGTAATAGGGCCCTGGGGACAGCAGGCATCGGAGGCAGCTCCAAGGTTATGGGCTTGGGGACCAGGAGAAATAAATAGCCTTCAAAAGCCCCAGACTGGTGGGGGGAGGATGCAGAGGCGAGGTAAGGAGCCTGTCCTCCAGGGTTATATGAAGTGAGCGGGCGGGATGGGGTGTCCCTGGAGCCTGATAGGGACAGTGCTAATGGTCTGGGGATGAGAGAGACACAAGTCTCTCCCTCAGCCCCTGTTCTGAGGAAACAGCTCTGAGAGACTCAGCCTTGTGGAAGGAGGCAGGGACCTCATGGGGAGGGGTGACTCAGGGGGCTCAGTCCACCTATCTCTGGCTCCTGAGAGTGCAAGGAGCTGGGAGCAGGGGCCCCACGCTCAGCTCTGCAGCCAGCTTGCTGTGCCAGTCCAGGGTTCTGCTGGAGAAGCAAATCTGCGAGGAGTGCTCTAAGGGCTTTCTGCTGGCAATGAGGCCTTTGTGGTCCTGGGAGCTGGTGGGCAGGGATATCAGTCTGGACCCATGTGTCTGCTCCTGGCCTGGAGTCAGAAGGGCCTGCTGGGAGGGGAGGGTGGACGTGAAGAGGAGATGAACAAGGACAGGGTAGAACCTGAAAGGATGACTTTGGAGCCACAGGACATACTGGGACCCACATCTGCCTCTCACGGGGATGTTGTTAGTCTCCGGTCACCTCTAACTGTCCAAGTGATGATATGAGTGAACTGACAATATGGTATCAATAACATGGTGATGATATGGGTGATCTGCAGAGCTGGCCCGCTTCATCAGGACGCTGTACACACACCTGGCCCAGAGTTCGGAGAAGCCGAAGAAGGAAATCCAGGGGGTATGGAGTTGCCACATGTCTGGCTGCTGGCCTAAGCCAACAGGTCAGCCAGCAGGTAGGCAAGAAACGCATGAGCCCGGCCGCTGCCTGATCCCACGTAGACCTGACTGCAAATGTGGCTGCTGTCCACTGCCACCTTCCAGATCGCAAGCAAATTTCTCCTGTGGCTACCCCTAACCCAGAACCATGCAGAAGAGGGAATTCTGGGAAAACTAGTTGCAGCTTTGCTAGACTGACACAGTACAATGCCCTCACACTCACTGGGTGACTTTGGCTACATCCTTGTCCCGTTCTGAGTCTCAGTCTCTTCATCTGTTAAACGAGGGATGGACTCCTCAGTGCTTCCTGTTTTAACACACACATATACCCTCCGCCCAAGAAACCAAAAACAAAAAAGCAAGCAACGAAAGAGGCAAAGAGGCATAGGTTCTCTCCTCTCCCCTTTGTGTGCACATGAATTGGGGTCTCCTTGGGATGAATCTGCAGATCCCTGGAATTCCGAGGCCCCAGGTGGGAGCACCTGGGCTGATCATCTCACAGCTCCCGCTGCCCCGACAGTAGGAATGTGGCGGTGCTGACAGTTGGAAGACCTGAGCCCCAGCTTGGCTGGGACACCCAGCAAGCTGCCAGGTTTCTCTGAACCTCAGTTTCTTCCCCCGTGTAATAGGGATGATTCTCTTTCACCTTTCAGATGAGCATCACAGATGTCGGGGGCTGTGGCAGGGCTCAGAATGTGTGCCAGGTTTCTTAGGTGGTGACTCAGAGCTGGTTCTGTGGGAACAACAGGCAGTGCTGAGCACAGGGAGATGGTTAAGCGCTGTCTCCTCTTCCAGGGAGCTCTGTCCTGCGAGGGGACAAGGGGTTCATGCTTTGGAAGCTGTTTACACAGAATGTGGTGGGGCTCTGGGGGAGGAGACAAAGGCTTGTAGAAAAGGAGCGTGTGACTTGGGCCTTGAGGAGTGGACATCGCTGTGACTAGCCTAGATGGAGGGGAAGAGCCCTCTGGGAGAGGAAAAGAGAAGCGCAGGGCCATGACCCGCAGCTGGGAGGGTGCAGGGCGTGTGTGTGGTGGGGGCAGAGAAGGAGTATGATGTGGTGGTGAGGAAAGGAAGGGGTGTGGCAGAGAAGGAGTGAGGACTAGCTTGCAGAGCCTCAAATGGATGCTAAAGGTGTTCACCTGGCATTTGCTGAAATAGCAATTAGTGGGAAGTAACCCAAAACGAGGCACCAGGGATCCCCTCATCCTCCAGCCTTCTGAGGTCTTTTTCACATTAAAAAAAATAAATAAATAAATAACTCCAAACTTTTCCTCATAGTGAAGTCACCCTAAGCATCTCCATGGATTCCCTAGGGGGAGTTTACTGTCCTTTTTCAGTCTACACTCTAAGTGGCCTCCAAACCCACTCCTGGACCCTGGAAGCCCTGCCCTCACTTGGTGATGGATTCACTGGAAGACACCTCTGCTCCGGGAAGCCTCCACTGGCCCAAGGCTGCTGGCAGAGCCGACTTTCGTCAGCAGTTTACAGGATGATTGATCTGGGGTATTGCTGGTGCCCAGCTCACACCAAGGTAGAAATTTACACCTGGGAAATCAACAGAGCAATCAGTTGATCCTGAAACATCTGTGATCACCCAACCCATTGAAGCACAGTACAAACCAGGATCCGCAAAGGCCAGGACCTTAAGCTCCAGGTCTTGTCACTGGCATTCCTCTCTTCCCCCAAAACTCCCCATACACTCCCATCTCTCCCAGACCCCTTGGGAAACTCCAAATTCCAGGCATAATTCAAGTCTCTCGGCTCTGCTATCTCTTTCCTGACTGTGCCCTGGAGCGGGGGCCCTCAGGTTTCACCCAGTTATTTCCCTGTCTCTCCGCGAAGGCAGTTACAGACAGGCTGGCTTTAAATAGATTTTCTGCTATTCGAGTTGGCTAAGTTGGATTTAAAAGGTGGTTGTGCAGATATTAAACGTGATAATTGGGATGCCTGAGACAATATGGAGAATGCTTGTAGGTTACGTGCTAGGATCCTGTACTCTCGCTTCTGGGAATCAGTTCTACAGAAACATTGGCACAGACGCACGAATGTACAGGCACGGTGGCACCGAGCTCTGCTTGCGATAAACATTGGAAATACCCTAATTGCCTGGCAATGGAGGGATAAGTAAAATAAGCAATGAGCTGATATAGCTGATAAAAAGGCAGGAGCTTCTGTGTATACTGACATGAAAATATGTCCACAACATTGTGAAATGAGAAAGTTGCGAAACAGGATCTACATATATTTTTTTATAAAGAAGTTTGAAGTGTGCATGTGTGTGCAGTGTGTGTTTATAGACATAGCACAATATCAGGAAGGGCAGACCTTAAATTGTCAGCAGTGTCGGTCTTAGAGGGTGGGTGTCTGCGAGGGGTGATGTTCCCTTTTTGTGTCATGTGTCTCTGTATTGTTTGAATGTCTTACTGCAGGTATTGCTTATATAATTAAAAAACAATAATTTTTGCAGAGAGAAAATGCTGACAACACAAGGCCAAGTCCAAAGGGTAGGAGGTAAAATCGTGTACACGCAGTAGGTACACCTCTACAGGTACCCGCCTGTGAGTGAACAGGGATGGGGTAAGGAGGTGGGATGGGTAGCTAGGCCAGGACCCAGGGAGGGGCAGGGCAGGGCTGAGATCCCAGCTTCTTAAATCTCAAATTCCTCCCAGCACCTCCCTCATCATACCCCCAGCCCATGTTCTCATCGCTTGCAAGTGGCAGTGGGTATCAACTATTCAATTATTTTCAAATAGTTGAGCTCAGGTCTGGATTGAATAAATCACGTTGATGCCAATTTCCAGGGCAGTCCTTTCATATTTTATGATTCGTCCCCCAACTTTCCCCCCTGCCTTCCCTGTGTGCCTGTTAATGAACACAGAGACGGAGAAGACGGCTCAGACATCCCCACTGCTAAGCCCTAAATGGAGACGCTGCTGCTGAAAGCATCGTGGTTCCGGGGTTTTTTTTCCTTTCCCTCCTCACAGTCCTGGGGAAATTGATATGCAGGCAGGATTATGCTTTGTTTAAAGCTCAGCCCGGGCTTCTGAAAGAATACATTATCCAGATCGGTGCATGTGGTTGAAATTCTGCAAAACTCAGTGGTGTCACACGTGGCTTGCCAATGAGGTGTCCAGCCGGGGCGTCTCACGCGGCATAAATGCCCAGGATCAGAGAGTGTAACGGTGGAAAGCCATCCACTAGGGAATATTTCTGGAGTCACTAATTCATCCTGCTGGTGGTGGAGGGTCGGCCAACCACACACCTCTGCCACCATCAGGGCCACCCAAAATGCCACCCCACTCCCAGTCCTGGGGACGGGGACTGCTCCTCCCTTCTTTCCAGCTCCTTTAGAATTAGGATTTGTTCAAAGAACTGACTGAACATGAATATAGAGACCAGAGGTTTTTGTTTGTTTGTTTGTTTGTTTGTTTTGTTTTAAATGTTGTAAACAGGGTTTAAGTCTGATTGATAATGTGGAACTTGGCCTTCGGAACTGAGAAAGCACTGGACATCGTCCTGTGCATCTCCCTGCCTCCATCAGGCCTGAATCTTCTCAGTGACCAGGGCTCAGAGGCAACAACTCACTGGAGATAATCTGGGAGCCACCGCCGTCCCACTTGCTCTTTAAATGTTGGAGTTTTAATGATTTAGGAACCAAAAGAATAACTAAGGAGCCCAGCAGTCATTATCTCAAATAATGAGACTTTTTAATGCAAAATCAATGTTTGTTATAATGAAAATAGATTCCTCAGCTCCTGCAGGGCCAAATGTACAAATCTTTTCTGCTGTTAAATAAAATGTGACGGCTCATTTTCGGGAGGATGGGGAGCATTTTTATTCAAGAGTAAAAATAAAATGTCAGAACTTATTTACTTTTATTAAGTGCTCATTCCCAATCAGATACTCTAATCAATAGCTAATTGGAGGCAAGGAAACGAAAATAATTTTTATGCCAAGTTGGGGAAGGGAAAGAAAGTGGAAGGAAAGAAAGGAAGAAAAAGCCACATTGCACATTTTCAATGAAAAGAGCAGCGCATTTTACTGAATGAAGGTCCCCCAGCACAGCACCGGGACCTTCATGACTGTCCTGTGATAACAGCCCCCTTGCTATTCCCATGTTCAGAAGGCAAACCTGAGGCTTAGCGAGGTTAGTTACCCAGAGTTGTCTTGCATCGACTGTGTGGCGGAGCCAGGACTGAACACCAGCTCTGCCTAACCCCTAAGCCCTAGGTCTTAAATACTCTTATTTACCTGTCCTCTCTCTGTACCTTTGTAGAAAATGTCTCTTCCTTTATATTTTTAAAATGAGTTATTCTTGCAAAGTTAGCTTCACCGATAACAGAAGCTTTACCCCTAGGAGCACTGAAACGCTGAACTTAAAATAGTTTTGGAAGGTGAAAGTTTTTCTCCAGCATGCCGCATATTTCTCAGTCTTAGGAAACAGAGTACATTGGACATAGTTTAACTTTTTTTTCAGTAACTCAGCACTGATTTCCAGGCTCAGGTCTGATGTAAGGAGTCTGTAGTCTGGTGGTAAAGTCCGCAGCGGACCGCAGGTAGTCCCATGTGGCAAAACAGGAGAAGCGAGTTGCTGCCCGGCTCCAGCACCCGCTCCTGTGTGAACTTCGGGCAGGACCCCTGCTCTCTCTGTGACAGGAAGGACCGCGTGATGCTTTATGATTCTAAGTTGCAGAGAGATGGATTACATCAATTTAGGGAAGAACCTTCTAAGCATTAATGTTATCTGAAAAATGTCTGCCTCAGGAGGGAAAGAATGTCCCATTCCTGAAGGTGTTCAATCAAGCCCAATTGTGGAGATGATTTAGACCGTAAGGAATTAGATTAGCTTTTTTTTTTTTTCCCTGTAAAAGACCAGTAAGTCCTATTTTAGAGTTGCAGGCCATACCCAACCTCTGTCCCAACTACTCAACTCTTCCAGAGCAAAAGCAGCCAAAGGCAGAATATGAACTAATGAGCATGGCTGTATTTCAATAAAACTTTATTTATAAACACAGGTGGAGGGCCAGTGCAGGTCATGATTTGCCAGCCCCTGTTCTAGGCTCTTCTAATGACAAACTTTATCATTCTTCTCCTGTCCCTTTAGTCACTATGCTGTGCTGATCACTGCCACCAGGGCCTTCCCTAATCAATGATGAGTGAAATCTTACATAATTCTTACTATATGTCAGACACCTTTCCAGGCTCTTTACATACATTAATTCTGTTAATGCTCACAGCAATCTCAAAATGGGTTCCAAAGTTATGGTTATATTATAAGGCTACGGAGGCCCAGGGAAGTTAAGTGTCTCACACAGGTTCACGCAGCGTGTAAGAGGTGGGGCTGGCTGCAAACCCAGGCAGTGCGGCTTTGGAGTCTGCGCTGTGGACCCGTAGTAACCAGCCATTTACTACCTCACATTTATGTTCCTCATAAAACAGCACATGTTGCCCTTTGTAGCCCATCGGCTGTTCGACCTCAGGCATGTCACCTGCCTCTCTGACCTTTGGCAAGGAGTCACCTGACTCTCTGACCTTTGGCAAGGAGTCACCTGCCTCTCTGACTTTTGGCTTCCTTGCCGGGTAATGGGAATGATGACAGTTATCACACAGGGCTTTTGTGAGGCTGTTTGGGATTGTAAAAACTCTTTATTTAGGGCCTGGAACATAATAGGTGCTCAGAGAATGCTAACTGCTGCCCCACCCTGAGCTGTTCCTGGAGAATCTACAGATTGCTTAGAAACAAAGAGCGTGCCTTGTTCTAGCAATCAAAGGTGATAAGTTCCCCCAGTCTCTCTCCTACAGGCTTTTTTTTTTTTTCTTCTTAACCTCTAAGAGTTTGTTGTAGAATTGTGTTTTTCCTGCAGAGGAGTGTGCTCTGGCCCTTGATACTGGATGGCTGGTCTGAATTTATACCGTTGGCATAGGGGTCTGAATCTCTCTGGGGTGTTTTCTATGACCCTCATGGGGTCTGAGCTGGGAACTCTGGTCCCAGGTTTTGGCAGTGGAACCACCAGTTCTGGTCCCTTCAGCCTGGAGGGACCAGAAAAACATGGGGACCAGCTCTTTGGCTATTGCATCAAGAGATAAGGAAAATGAAGCATTTGAGAGTTACAGGTTAGCTATGCACGCATCCCAGGGGTGGTTACTGTCTCTGCTGAAATGAATCAAAGGCTCACACTAGGTCAGGCCCTGTGCTCAAGACTTTTCATACATTATCTCATGTTAACCTTCCAACGACTCCATAAAGCCATTTCTGTTGTTCCCATTTTGCAGAGGAAGAAACTAAGGCTTGGTGATATTAAGATACTTGCCCATGTTCAGCACTAAGTGGTACAGTCACAATTTAGTCCTATGAAGCCCGAGTCTAAAGCCTGCACCTAAGACCCTTAGTTATATCTGTTATGTCAGCAAATCCTATTTGTTTCTGCCTGAAACCCACTCCCTGAGCCCAAATTCTTACCAGCTCTATAGCCACATTTGCCAACTAGTCTCTCTGCTTTTATTCCTGCATCTCCTTGCCATATTTTATTCTCAAAATAATGGTCAGTAGAATCCTTTAAAAAAAAAAAAAACAAAAAAACAACTCAATTGAGGTATAATTATCATAAATAAAATCCACCAATTTTAAGCATATAATTCAATGAGTTTGACAAATATAAACAGTCAAATTCACCACTACCACCACAATCAAGGTACGGAACATTTCCATGAGTATGTTTTTAATAAAAATTTTAAGTTGAATCATTCTTCTGCTCAACATGTTCTAAAGGGTTCCCATCTCCCTTAAGTAAAAATCGAAATTCTTTCAATGTCCTTGTCCTACAGGGCTGTGGCAAAGGAAAGGCTAAACATTCACGAAACCTTTTGTTTTCCTCCTAGGCACGAAGGAAGACTGTATTTCTAATTGTCCTCGTGAAACCGGAAAAGACACCAGAGTTCAGGCTGCCTGTCACTACCAAACCCAATAAGCAATGACAGCGATTGAATCTTTATGGTGCTTTATTCAGCTGGCTGGCGATCTGAGAAGATGGCAGGTTCATACCCTAATGACCATCTTAAATTCCATTTTAAAATGGCCCTTTACACATGAAAAAAAAATGGCCCTTTTTAAAAGGAGAACAAAGTGTAGATAAGAGGTTTGGAATTCAGGGAAAAGTTAATTGGATTAAAAGAAACAACCTCAGCATTCTCGCTCTAGGCAGTGGTCTTAAGCTCTGCCCCAGGTGGTGCTCTTTAGCTGTGTCCTGGGCGGTGGTCATGTCGCCCTGGAGCACAATGGCTCAGATATCATCTTGAATTGCTTGCCCTCCTCCTGAGGAACAAAGGTGGAACTGCTATGGCCATCATAAACAAAGCAACAAACAAGTGTTGGAGAAGTTGTGGAGAAAAGGGGACCCTAGTGCACTGTTGGTGGGAATGCAAGCAGTATGGAATTTTCTAAGAAAACTAAAAATGGATCTACCTTTTGACCCAGCAATCCCACTGCTAGGATTATATCCTAGGAACCCTGAAACACCAATCCAAAAGAACCTATGCAGTCCAATGTTCATAGCAGCACAATTTACAATAGCCAAGTGTTGGAAGCAACCTAGGTGCCCATCAGTAAATGATGGATCAAGAAACTATGGTACATTTACACAGTGGAATTCTATGCAGCAGAAAGAAAGAAGGAGCTCCTACCCTTTGCAACAGCATGGATGGAACTGGAAAGCATTATGCTAAGCGAAATAAGCCAGGTGGTGAAAGACAAATACCATATGATCTCACCTTTAACTGGAGCCTAATCAACAAAACAAACAAACAAGCATCATATAACCAAAGACACTGAAACTGAGAACAGGCTGACAGTCACCAGAGGGGAGGGGAGAGGGAATTTCAGGGGAAAAGGGAAGGGTTTCGAGCAACAAGTATAAGGGCACATGGACAAAAACTGGGGGGGGGGGGCGTGGAAATGAGAGGGAGGTGGGGAGGGCTGGGGCAGTGGGCTGGGAATGGAGTAAAAGAAAATTGTACAAGAGCAACAATTAAAATAAAACAAAGAAAGTTAAAGAAAAAAAAAGAGAACTGCTTATGGTCTCCTGGAGCCCAGGGTGGGTCATACCTTCAGTTCCTGGAACAAAAGCTTTTACATGCATTGATTACTAAGCTTATTAGCTGTTACTTAAACTAAAATTTTCCAACTCTTAAGTCCCCTATCACTTGCATCTAGGGGCAGGTCACTTGACTAACTCTGGTCACTGGAGAGTGGACAGAAGTGATGTCCACCTCTTCTAGGCCTAGGGCCTAAAATTTCTGGAGAGATCCCCACTGTTTCTCTCCTGCCAGCTGGATGTGGAGGACCCCAAACAGCGCTCTCAGGCCTGGATGATCCAGGAGTCACTAGAAAGATGAGTTGGGCCCCGAGCAGGGTGGGATGCAAGAAGAGACACACCCTTACTCTGTTTGCCTCCCAGATTTCGGAGGAGTTAGTAACTCTGCAGCGGGTGCTGACTTTGACCAATAAAAAGGCTTTGCTTATTCTGGCCTCTGCCAGACCCCCGGCCACATCTCCCACTGTCCTCTCTTGAGTTGTCTCTACTGTGGTCACACTTGTCCCCAGACAAGCTCCTGCCTTAGGGCCTTTGCACTTGCTATTTGTGGTTGTCTGAATAATGGCCCTTCCTGTCCAAATTCCTGGAATCTGTGAATGTCACCTGAAATGGGAGAAGAGCTTTGCAAGTGTGATTAAGTTCAGGGTATTGAAATGGACAGATTATCCTGGATTATCTGGTTGGGTCATTGCCACCCACCCAGATAATTGTTCTTTCTTGTGTGCCCTGCCCCCAGAACTGCAGCATTGAAATCATGCCCTCAGACCATACCCCTTTGACACTCCTCCTTGTTGGGGTTATCTACAGACCCCTAGACACCCCAACTTCCATTCTGGGAAGATTTAGAAATCCTGGTCCACTAGTTCCTCTACACTGCCCGGTGACACTTCTCGGTGATTGCAACATACAAAGAGGTGTTCCTTCCAGCAGCCTCCCTTCTCACTGCCCTGACCTCCTTTCTTCCACCTCACCGCTACCGCTCAGGCCCACGGTCACGCACGAATGCTTACCTTGTACCATTACTGTTTGCCCTCCCAAATCTCAAGCATCTGCTTTCTAAATGCTGTCTTACCTTTGCAGCTCCCTCTCGTTTTAGGTGGTGTCAGATAGTCTCCAGAGGTCTCCAAGTGAGAGGAGGCCGAGGGTGGGGAGGGAGGTGGGGGCTCCTTCTTCCAGCACAGAAGGGCTCAAGGAGGAATTCAAGGTTGAAGATTTTCAGGCTTGTGTCCACAAATGTCCTCATCCCATATGTCAGGGTCCCACCCTTTTCCTGTCACAGACATTAAGGACACCTGTGAGACTATGCATTCATTTCCTTTGCCGCTCTTCCCCTTAATAATCAATTATTAAGTCAATTCCTGGGCCCAGTTTTCAGCCCTGAAGCACTAGGAGATAAATCTCCTTTACAGATATCATGTGACCCTCTGTCTTTCAAAGCACGCCTTAAGGTGTCAGTTAGCTTCCCTGGTCCCACAATTTTATTTTTGTAAGGTTTTCAAGGCTATCCAAAGCAGCCAGCCCTCACCACAGTCTTCATCATTTCCTCCAGACTGATCAAGCCCCAAAGCCGCCAGATATCCCAATGCCTCACCTTCTCCCGTACCTTATCTCACCAACCATAGGTCAAAGTTTAGCATTTGTGGAGCCCTGGACACCAGAGGTTACCACCAATCCACTGTCCACAGGCAGTGAGGGGTCCCTACTGTCTTTAGGTGGATGGGAAATCCAGCTTCTAAATCCCATCTTGAAGGTCTGCTATCTGGGACCTCCTCCAGCACCAACTACCTTCGCCCTGGTGGTTTCCAGAAAACAGAGCCTTAGGCAGGCTAATGGAGGGTGAGACCCCAGGGCAGAGAGAGCAAGGGCAGCAGAGAGTGAGGCAGGGCGAGAGGGGGAGCAGATGCAGGAAGTGCAGTTCTGAGCTTTGTAAAACACTTTTTTTGTAGCTAGCTGATGGCTAGGCTCAGGTACATCTCGTGTATGGGACCACACTTGCTATGTGAATAGACTGGTAAATCTCTAGTGATGGGGGAGGTCAGAGAGGGAATTTATCCTCCAGTTCCTCCCATCTCCAATCAAAGTTTGCCCCGTGGGATGTCAATCCTCCTGCACTTCTAGGTGGTGTCACCTACCCTGAAAAAACCCAGAAACCATGCCTTTTGGTGTGATTTTTTCTTTTGGGTGCAGAAGTGGAGAGAGAACCCAGAGGACTCCTGGCACCCTAGCATTTATGGGGCATCATGATATGTATCAGCAGTTGTGCCAAGCCTTATTATGCTTTGTGGGACCAGAAGCCCTGAAGGAGGTCTCTGGCTACAGACCAGCAAGGCCCCTGAGAGGGCAGCCCACCTGGACAGTGGGCCAATGTGGTGGCAGCTGAAGCAAAACAAGAAGTCAAAACATTCATTCAAAAGAATATATGTACCCCTATGCTCACTGCAGCTTTATTTCCAGTAGCCAAGCCATGGAAGCAACCCAAGTGCCCATCAACAGACAAATGGATAAAAGAGCTATGAGATATATATACATACAATGGAATACTACTCAGACATAAAAAGAATGCAATCTTACCATTTGTGACACCATGAATGGACCTAGAGGGTATTATGCTCAGTGAAATAATTCAGACAGAGAAAGACGAACACTGTATGATTTCACTCATATGTGAAATCTAAAGGACAAAATTAATGAATAGCAAAATTGAAACAGACTCGTAGACACAAAGAGTGGACTGGTGGTTGCCAGATGGGAGGGGGTTGGGGGGGCTGGGTGAAGAGGTGAGACGTACAGATGGGTAGGTACAGAATAGTCATGGGATGTATAAAGTACAGCATAGGGAATACAGTCAATCGTATTGTAATAACTATGTATAGAAATATCGGGGAACATGTTGTAAGGTATGTGATTGTCTAACCACTATGCATACACCTGAAACTGTTACAGAGCAAACAGAAGGTCCATTAGTGTCCACTGCCTTATGGAAAGATGCCTCTCAAAGCCAGAGATTTGTGAAAAGGAAAGGAAATGTTTATTTAATGCTATACAGAGTTAAAGTAGTGACTTAACTTTATTAAAATATCAAAGTCCTTAGGGATACCCACAGATGCCCACAGTGCTTCCTATCTCCCTCTGCTCTAAGTCAGGGTACTGTGATTGCAAGGAAGAGAAGCACACGTCCGGGATCCAGGCTCTTGACACCGTCAGCTATGTCGTCGTCCAGGCAGGATCTCTAATTAATCCAAAGTCATGTGGCACCTTCTCATGGCCTACTGGCAAGAGTTCTTTCACCCTTCTTTCAGGCAGTCTCTCTTGCTCCCAGGCCACACAGCCAAAGGGAGCACCCCAAAGCCACGTGGTCCTTCTTCTACCAAAGCTGTGGGGAAGGAGTCCCCACTCTGGAAAAGCCACGTGGCAATTCTCTGCTAAAGCCACATGGTGATTTTCCCTCACAGGGTTGTGAGGGTCCTAACTCTTGGGAAAGCACGTGGATTCTCTCCCTCAATGGCTGCCGCTTCTCCGTTTAAATCCTGGCTCCAAATCTCTTCTGTACCCCCATTTCTGACTCCTCCTACAATCAGTTACACCTGCCAGCATTCTCGTATATTCCAAGTATTTTTGGGATGCCATCATGAGTCTGGGCAGGTGTGTCCCCATTTTCTGGAGCCAATCTTCTCCAAGCTCCCATGCAGGCGCTGTGACTTGAGGTTCCTCCCCCAGTCACGTCTTGGGGGGAGTCCTTTCCATCCCTCTGGCTCAGAG
>PVKU01000588.1:43673-55382 GCA_004027475.1 Anoura caudifer | reverse complement strand
GGGGGTGAGGACATCTTATATGTCCCTCTAATATTCTCTGGACACCCTGAGTTCTGGGCCCATTCCAAATCCCTATTTTGGGGGCCCCCCTCCTGGCTGCACCCTGCATCAAAACTAATACAAAATACTAGTAAATGTAAACTGTAATTGAAACAAAAAAGAAGTCAAGGATGCTGGCAACTGCAAGGTCAAGAGAATGTGAGGTCACATGGGAGGCTCTGAGACACCCTGAGAAACGGAGTCAGGTTGTGCCATTCCTTGGCTCAGAGCCCTTGCGCTTCTCACCTCCCAGGTGCCTGCAGACCCTACCCAACCACCCCTGCCCCTCTACTCCCCACAAGGCTTATTTGCTCAGGGCGCTGATCTGCCTGCCTTTCCTCAAACCCACCATGCCCTCCCTCCACCTTAGTACCTGTTTTTGCCATCTGAAGAACTCCCCTCATATACCTGCCTGTCTGTCTCCTTAATTCCCTCTGGGTCTCTTGTTGGCTGTCACTTTATCCATGAGGCCTTCTCGGCCACCTTATACAAAAGAGTACTTTACTCCCCACCCCCAGCCCAGCCCGCTTTCCCTTTCCCCTGCCACTTGCCCTGACACCTTCCACAGTTAGTTGGCTGCTTTTAGTCGGTCTTCCCTGAGCCAGAAGGTTAGCTCTATGAGGGCAGGGCCTTTTCTGTTACCCGTGCAGCTGCATTAGAGCTTGGCACACAGCAATTGCTCCATACATCTTTTGTTGAATGAGTGAATGATTAAATGGATGACCACTACACGACCTTCATTCCCCAGCCATGGTTGATAGACCAGAAAGAACCCCTGCTCTAAGCTGGGCCAATCAGATTTTCTCTGCAGATAATCTGGAACTGGGCTTGAGAGCTGGTGAGGTTCTGCAAGGGGGGGAAATTCAGGCCTGTGAACCCAGGGGCTGCGGGGTGGCACTGTCCCCCTTGGGCCAAAGAAGTGGGAGGAGCTGGTGTGCAGAGAGAGGAGACTAAGGAGCCTCACGGAGAATGGAGAGAGGCTGTGTTGGCTGTTTTTCCCCCTGGGGTCCAGAAGATACCCCTTATAATAAATTCCTTTTTTCTGCTTAACTAGAGTGCTTTGTTTTTATTTGCAACTAAAGTCTACATATCAGCACTACCAGTGATTGATCATTTCCATGTGTGTTGGGAGCTGTGTGGGACCTGAGCAGACCACTTCCTGCAGGTGCAGGCCCTGCAGAGCCGTTGGGTCACACACAGAGCCAGGGTTAGCACACAGACCCCGATGCAGGAGAGTCTTCCCTGCCAATTTCCAATGCAGCTGCTCTGAGGCTGCCCTGAGGTTTTTTCCTGTCACCCAGGGGGTGTCCCAGCTGCCCCAGAGCCCCAGGCCTCTCCTTCTCACCCTGGCACATGGCACTCCCCCCAGCCCAGCTGTCACTACAGGCTCCCTGCTCCTGTCAGTTCTGTGCCTGAGGCTCCAGGTCTCAGCAAGGCTCTGGGTTGGGCCCATCGCTCCTTCTCTCCACCCTGCTCAGGCCCACCCAGCGTCTGGCTCCATCTCTCCCCACCTCCTGAGCCCCACAGTCCCCTCCCCCAGACCTGACCCCAGAGCATGGAATCTATTGTCCTCCTCATCCCAGCCAAACCCCAGCCCGACCTGACAGCTCCCCATTACAGATGCACATTTACAAACAGCTCATTTACATAGAGCACAAGGGAATAGCTTCTGTCTTCAGAAAACAGGAGACGCCCGGTCACCTAGACAGGGTGGATCCTGCGATCAGAGAGCCTCCTGCCCTTCCTCCCTCTCTCAGGCAACTCTGAAGGGCCAGAGGGCCAAGTGTGTGTGTGTGTTGGGCGGTGAAATTAGATTGAGCAAAAAAGAAATGAGGTGTTGGGCAGGCAGATGCTACTTTGTTGTCCGTGTTTATTTATTTGATTTTTAGAGTACTTTTTATTTCTTATCTACATATGTATTTGTGAGACCTTTAGGGCCTGTGTTTTCATTCTGCCCAGCCGTCACTGCTACCCTGTTTCATCGACCCCCTTCTCCCTTCACGTACTTCCAATGTCTTCTAGCTTTTCTTTTAAAGTCTAGCCACCATGGTGCAGAAAGGCAGGGTATGCGGTGGAGAAGAGGAGGGACTTAGGTGTCAAGAAGCTCCCTATTTGAATCCTATCACCATATTTGACAAAGGACCCCTTCGGGACCTCAGTTTCCCTGCTGGTAAAATGGGGGTAATGATTTCAACTCCATCAAGTGGGCTTGAGGGTGGAAAGACAGGGTACATGCAGGCAAAGCACTCCGTGCCATCCTGGGTGGAGGATAAGGATCTGTATGTGGTAGCTGTGTTGTTAAGGTTCAAGAAACAGAAAAACTCAATACCATATGCCCCGCAAAGGCCTTCTCCCCCACTTCCAGGAGACCTCATCTCTTGTTCTGACCTGGGCACATATAAGATACCCACCCTGTCCCAGCTGCAGGCAGAGGTGACAGCCGTTCCTCCCCTCGCTTTTTAGTTCACATTCTTCTCTGGAAATGGTCCGTCTCTTCTTTATCCATTAGGTCCTTTCCCCCCGTCTGTCCTAAGAAGGTGACAGGCGTGGTCCGTGGTGAAGTGAGAGGCAGGCAGGGCTGGGACCTGATCATGCAGCAGTGCCGAACGGGCGCTGCCACGAGCCAGGTGTTAGTTGGGCTCCGCTCTGCACACCCACTATCTGATTCAATCACCCACTGTGTGCACTCCTGGCAGGCATTTCCCACCGAGCCCTGAAGTTCCCAGAAAGTGTCATGATCCTTTTGTGACATCTGCTGTGAGGATGTTAAGACTCCATTTGCCTTCTCAGCTGGGTGCAGTTGGGAACATGTTGGAGGGACTCTGGGCTCAAGCTGGGTCCCTGGGGAGCTTCCTGGGGAGGTGACCCTAAGCTGTGTCTGTAGAGTGTGTACAGAAGGGACAGCTGAAGAAGAACGGGCAAGGCACCCTGGGCGGGGAAGCAGACATGAGATGTAAAAGAACATCGTAGGTGGATAGGAAGGACTGGAGCTTGGGGCAGGAAGCAGGGAGAAGTGTGGGGTGAAGCAGTTGAGAAAGACGATGAATTAGAACATATGAAGCACTCAGAAAACGTAACAAGTGCTCAATAAATAGTAGTTGCCATTATTATTATTATTATTATTATTATTATTATATTGGAGAGCTTCAATAAATGTTTCTTGGCTGAGTGGCAGAAGGCAAGACCCATTAAGCACCTGGTGGATACTGCTCAGTAAATCCCTAGGTGACTTATTGGCAGCTTAATCAATAATCAATTGACTCTGGGAGGTCAGCCACAGCAGGTGACAATGTGTCAGGACAAAGATGTAAGTAGCAGTATAGACACCCTACCCGAATTTCAAGTTGGAGTAAACTTCACTTTTTCCTTGGCCCCTTCTCTGAGGAAGTCGTCTTGCTTGCTTCAGGCCCAGCTGCAGCCTGTCCCTGGTCACCTCTGATTCCGGTGGCCTTCTTTGTGGAACAGCTGTGTCTTCCTCTTGTGTCTGTCCTGGAGAGGGGGCTGCCCCCAAGAGGAACAAGAGTTGCTGTGCAGAGAGAAGGCTTGTGCTCATCTCCTTGTGGGGCAGTCCTGGTGACTCTGTGCAGTGCACAGTAGAGGCTAAAGGGCTTCCTGTCCCTGACCCACTCTATGGGGGCTAGGTCAGGGCCATACCTTTGAGTGGGGGTGGCCTGAGCAACTGGGACTGACTTTCTGCGTGCCTAGACAAGCTGTTACAAACTGTGTGAGGACTGGAGCTTCTCCTGCAGGTCTGAGGGTTGTGGGAAGAATGACAGTGGGGCAAGGGGATCCTTAAAAAGCACTTGAGCCCCCTTGTCTTTATTCGTCGCCTCCTCCCCATCCCCACCACAGTGGCCTGCAGTCTCCTCTGGGCAGGCCATCAGCAGGGCAGCTCTTCAGCAGAGAGTCTCTGAGCTGTGTCCTGCTCCCAGCCCGGCCTCTGGGCTGGCTGGGAGCCTTCCCTGGGATTAGGGACATCTCTGTGCAGGCCAGGGCCGGGGCCAGTGATTTTCTTAAGGCAGAGCCCCCTCCTGTCTCATCAGTTTCCTGTGGGGAAGGGACCTCAATGAACTCTGGGTGCTTTGAAGACAGACACTCTTCCACTCTGTTACCATTTCCTGTCTCCTCTGCTCACTCTCCCAGGGGCGGCTCTGCAACTCAGACCCCCTCTCTGACCAGACCCCTCTCTGCAACTCAGACCCCTCTCTGCAACTCAGACCCCCTCTCTGACCAGAGCCAGCGCAGGTCCCAACCCTCGTTTTCCATATTGTGCTTCCTTATTGTACAGGACGGAGGGGTCACTCTCCTAACACCTGGGCTTTTCTACACAGGAGGAATTTCCATCTCCTTCTCTCCCTTCCCTCCACCCTCAGGAGCCTTCCTTGCTCCCCTCCCCACCCCACCCCCCTTCATCCCCCAGAGTCTAATTGAAGAGGCTCCGCCTGGCAGAGAAGATGAAAGCTTTATCTTCCCAGTCCATCCTGAAGCGTGTTAAGATGATGGATGAGTTTCCAGACCTGCATGCTCCTCCCAGTAGCATTAACAAAATTGCTTTTCAGGATCCCAACTCCCATGTCAAGATGGGCTGCGGTGGAGACGGGAGACCCAAGCTTTGGCACTCGACGGTGAGCATTAAAATCATTTTAATGCTGCATTTAGGGTTTGCGTTCCTTGTGTGCGAGCCAGTCCCATCGCTGGCATCAGAATAAGATGAATGATGTTTGTTAAAAAGCTCTTTGGTGCAGCCTGATTGACCATTAGGAACACTCAGCTTGGGGCTGGGAAGCGTGGGCCCAGCTTCTGGGTCTGAATGGGACCCATCAGAGATGTTGTCACTGTCGGCCCTATTGGGTCATGGCCAAGTCTTTTCCTTTAGGCTTCTTAAATCCCCCCTGGACCTCTGTTGTTAAGAAGTCAGAGATAGAACATAGGATGAGAGGCTGGAATAGGATTCTCACCTC
Source organism: Anoura caudifer (assembly GCA_004027475.1). Lineage (NCBI taxonomy): Eukaryota > Metazoa > Chordata > Mammalia > Chiroptera > Phyllostomidae > Anoura > Anoura caudifer. The sequence continues at coordinate 50,382 of PVKU01000588.1, read as the reverse complement.
TGTAACCGGGTTGCTGATTGCGCTTGGCAAAGCCTTCCTCCTTTGCCATCAGCATTGTCCTCAATGAAATACGGGTGTGGGGGGCCTAGGTGTTATGAGTTGAATTGTGTTCTCCCCCAAATGCATATGTTGAAGTCTTAGAGCCAACAGCATCTCAGAATGTGACCTTCTTTAAAGATAAGGCTTTTACAGAGGTAATCAAGTTAGAATGGGCTCCTGTGAGTGGGCCTCATGCAGTATGATTGGTGTCCTTATAAAGTGGGGAGATTAGGACACAGACACGCAGGGAGAATGCCTTGTCAAGATGAAGGAAGGCACAGATTAGGGTGGTGCTTCTACAAGACCAGGATCACCAAAGATTACCAGGAAACCACCAGAAGCTAGGAGAGAGGCATGCAACAGAGTCTTCACAGCCCTTAGGAGGAACCAGCCCCACGACATCTTGATCTTGAACTTCCAGCCTCCAGACCGTGACAATACATTTCTGTTGTTTAAGCCACTCAGTTTGTGACACTTTGTTACAGCAGTTTTCAGAAACCAATATACTGGCTTGAGTGTCTCCCACTCTGATGCTCCCTGAGTCTGTGTTGCTAGGATTCAGCCTTGGGTACCAGCTGGGGCAGTGCCTGCTGCAGGGTGGAGGGGGTAGGGGCTCGGGGTGGGAGGGAAGGGCAATGAATCTGCTCTTTCCTACTCCAGGACCATGGAGCTGAAGCCACTGGCTGTCTTTGTTACTGAAACTAAAATGGTTAAAAAGACCCAGGATCCCAGGGGGAACTGCTGGTCCTTTGGGAATAGTCGGCTGGAGGGGCAGCTGCTTTCCGAGTACAAGAGCCCAGGCAGAACTCCGGTGCTGAGTTTAGGGACATCTGGGTCTCAGGATAGAGCACCTGGAATTTCCCCCTGGAAATCAGAAGCAAGGAGCAGGGTGTCTGCTTCTGGACAGATGGGACTAAGCTGATACATTGGGCCAACCTCCTTGACACCTCACAGGTGAACTTGTTTTACATCCAAATGAAAGTTTAAAAATTACATGGGAACGTATCCACTGGAAGTAGACATTAGCATGTACCACAGAGAAACAAAGTTAGAATCCGTGCACACCTGAACAGGGCCTGCCCACCCAGCACAGCCACTTCGTTAATTACGTTCTGTTAATCCTGCTGATGACTCCAGAACTGTGTGCAACTTTGCTGTCTGTGTTTACAGCCAAGGGAGCTGAGACACAGACAAGTATAGTGATCTGCCACAGTCACACAGACAGACAATAAGTGGCATTGCAGGGACTTGAACCTGGGGAGTCTGATTTCAGACTCCACAATGCCCTAGGACTGGTATCTCAGGGGCCTGGAACCCGGTGACACCAAATCTTGTGATAAGTGGCTGGGAGCTGGGGACCACAGAACAAACCAGAAAGAGCAAGGGATAATTATGGGGGTCTTCGAGGGTGTGAGAAACTTACACTGGCTGTAAGACATTGGTCCAAAGTGCCCTGGTGACCTACAAGCTGTGTTGGATGTGGGCCAACTTGCTTACCCAACACATGTGTTGGTGGCTGAGCAGGGAGCATACACTCTTTTGGTTCCTGGGAGGTGGCATGGGTGGGTGGCACCATCTGCTTTTGGGGACAAGAAAGCTTCCTGGTGGGTGAGTTCCCTGCCGCCCCTCCCCCACGTGGCAGGTAGCACCAGGTGTATCTGGCAAAGCCGATGGGGAAGGCCAATCAGTGAGTGAGAGAGAGCTGGGCTTCGCTGGGGCCCGGATTGCTCTTGCAATCAGGGCATTTCACACAGCAAATTGTGGTCATTTAGGCTTCTCGACGGCAGGCTTAATTTCAGGCCCAAGCACAGAGGATATTCAGAGACACAATGAGGTAATTTCACATTTTAAAGCAGAGAATGCAGCGTAAATTAGTAGAAAAATCATGACACTTATAAGCCCGTTCTAAAGATGTATTGTTCCCTGTTCTTCTGGGAGGAAAAAAAAATCAGCTTCTATGAAGATTGAATTAACCACTGGAGGAGAATTCCTCAGACGGCCAATTCAGGAGGAGAAATCTATTTTAAACTTGGTCAAAGGCTTTTGCAGAAAGTGGTGAGAAGAGAGTTCCCAAGGAAATGCAGGTGCTCACGATGTAGTCTGCACCTGGGCATGGAGGGCAGGGCCTGCTCATGGGCACCCTGGGCTGATACTCCAGGGTACAGCCTTGAGTGGTCCAACTGCTGAGGTCACATGCCCCCCCCAGACAATGGGGACATCTCCCTTCATGCACGGGGACCCCGAATTTACCGTCTAGTGAAACTGTTAGGTGCACAGCTTTTGGAGTCAAGCTACTTGGATTCAAATCCTAGCCCTCCCCCAATTAGCTCTGTGACCCTGAACAAGAACTTAACTTTCCATCCTCAGTCTCATCATCTGCAAATAGAGAAATAATAGCACCTATTTCATGGATCATTTGAGAGGAGATGCATATAAAGAGCCTGACATATGGGAAGCACTCAGATGGGGTAACTGTCTCAGTTTGGGATCTCCCAGAAGAGGATCCTAAGATGGGGTGTAAATACAAGGTGAAGGTAGCAGGGAGGGGACAGGAGATGCCAAGGCCAGGTGGCTACCTCTGTGGGCAAGTGGACCTTAATCCCGCTGAGGAACTCTGGTGGCATTGTAGAAAACCCATCCTAGAGCTAGTGTACGCGAAGTGTGAGGAAGCTGGAGCGCACGCACATCAAATCCCCAAAGTCACTGCTGGGCAGCTTCAGGTGGATCTATCGGGTTGGCCAAAAAGTTCATTTGGTTTTTTCCCATAAGATGGCTCTAGGAGTATTTAGTTGTCTTTAACTTCATTCGAAACAATTTTGTTAGATTATATTGTGGCAGCTGTCGTATCAGCGTGCATTTAAAAAAACATTAAAATTGGTGAATTTTTGTGTAGCCATTTTAAGGTTGAAGATGGAAGAAAATACGCAACATTTTCAGCACATTATGCTCTATTATTTCAAGAAAGCTAAAAATGCAACTGGAATGCAAAAATAGAAAAGATTTGTGCAGTGTATGGAGAAGGTGCTGTGACTGAGCAAATGTGTCAAAAGTGGTTTGTGAAGTTTCATGCTGGAGATTTCTCAGTGGACGATGCTGCATGGTCTGGTAGACCAGTTGCAGTTGACAGCGATTGACTCGAGACATTGAGAACACTGGAAGTTCGACCCTGCAGGAGATAGCCAACATACTCAAAATATCCAAATTAATAAAAATATTGGTGAAAGTGAAACATGTGTCTTTTATTTTTTGGAAAAAACCCATAAGAACATTTTGACCAACCCAATAATTTCCTGGGTTGTCAAAGTGAGCACCAGGAGCTAGAGAAAGCCCCCAGGCAAGACAAGGCGCCACAACAGGGAGGCCGGGGAGAGGATGCTGGCGTTTGCTGCTCCGCTACTGCGCTGTTGCTCCAGGCTGCACCCAAGAGCTCTCCTTTGCGCTGCAGCATCTTCTGTGTTGCGGACAGACAGGTGTCAGGCCGGCTGTCTGTATCATCCCAAGGAGAGTGAGCTCTGTGTTCCAGCCGTAGCTCTTTCCCCAGCAAACTGTAAACTTGAGCTCCTTCTGTCCCTTTCTCTGGGTCACAGCGTCCCCACGAATCCACATTTTTGGGATGCCCTTTCAAGTCCTACCTTGATCTGAAATAATGTCTTAGATCGGCGATCTTTAACCCTTTTTACCTCATGGCACACATAATGACTAAATTTCTGTGGCACACCAAAAAAATATATTTTTTGCCAACCTGAGAAAAATAGGTATAATTTTGATTCACTTCCACTAGACAGTTACTGTTTTGTTGGCTGTTGCCACGTGCTGGCCAGATGGACAGGCTCCTGGCATCCTGGGGCGTAGAGAAGCCTCTTGGACCAGGCTGGTGGAGTGTCCCTGCTGGCTCTGCAAGTACCCACAATGGGGGGCCAGAAAGTGCTGGGGAGAGAGGGTTCCAAGCCGTAGGCCTAATCTTGGGGACCAGGATATCAGGACCCCTTGTTATTTTAAAAGTGACATCCATTTCAAGGTGAATCCATCAGAGAGCTGATGAATTTGTCTCCAAGTGGCCGACCATGGAGCATGAGACTCAGCTCTGCAGGGGGCACGTCCCCACTTCTCCGACTGGTGCTTACCCTGCCTCCATGGCATCATTCGGGTTCAAAGAAGACTCCCTGAGTCCCTACCAGCCTTTTCAACCCAGTGAACTTTTCAGGAAGAAACCCCCAATGCCAAAATATTTCTTGTTAGTTTTTTTTTAAATCTCTTTTACTATGTTTCCAGTTTCTTTTTTTCAGAAAAAAATCTATTTTAATGTGGATCAAAAGGCTTTCTGAGAGACCTGGGGGACAGCCCAAGAAGTCTGTTCTGGAAGAAACCAACGCGAGTCCCCAGAGCTGGTCCCCAGCCTGGAAAGTGGAGTGCAGAGGCTGCCAGCTGTCCAGGGTGTGGGTCCCTCCCCAGTGCCACCTGAGCCATCAATTCCCCGAGGCTGGTAGCCTCTCAGGGCCTTGTCCGACTTTGGGCTGTGGCATCCCCAGCCCCCGTGACGGCTGATGGCAGTGAAATGGTTGCTTTGAGAGGCAGCTTTCTACAAAGACAGAAATAATCAGGTTGAGCAAAGGGGAAAAAAGGGAAAATTGAGCATTATGAGGGTGATAATTCAGAAAGTGTCAGCTTCAGAATAATTGAATCCGATGACATTTTGTGCTACGGGAAACAATAGCAGCCAGCCCGCTGCCCGTCTGATTCATGTCTGGTTCATGTTTAACAAAACAAGGGCAAGGGTCACACAGCCACGAGCCCCATAAATAACCCGTTAATGGGATTTCCAAACAAGCTGTCCTCAGAGTGGCTTTCCGTCTCACTGAGAGAATATTAAAATGCAAATGGATTCGGGCTGTGTCTTCATAAACAACCGTGTTCATTTAACCTTCGACCTCCCCGCTTAACTGCCCATTCCAGCAATTTGTACGGGCTCCTCCGCCGTCAGCTCCTCGCGGTAATTCAGGGAAAGTGCATTAAAGGAAAGGGTTACAATTTGCGATGCTCAGTTAATCACGCTATTGAGATGTTTATGGACAGAATCTCACTCCTCTGCACACTTGTCTCAGGCCTTCTGCCCCCACCAGCCCAAATGTGGCCGGCTGGTTCCTTTTGTTGTCCGAGAATCTGGTGAGGGCGCGAGCAGGCTGCCTTCCCAGCTGAGTGAGGGCCCCTCCTTGGCCCTCTCTAATCACCAGCCTGGTCTCCTTCCTTGGCTGCCGTTCTTCTTGGGGTCTGGCCAGAGGCCTCCAGTTAAATGCTTCTCCCAGCAGCAGATGGTCCCAAGGCTTGGTTCTCCTTTGTGAAAATGGGCCAGGCTCTCTCCACGCAAGTGTCTGTCACTTGTTTTTTTTTTTTCCCTGGGATTCCCCTGTTTGTTCCCTGCAGGCCTGCGCTGACCCCAGCCCTGGCATTGGCCTGGCAGAAGGTCCCTGCCTTGACTAGCTTTTTGAGAGGAAGCTTGAATGTAGGCCACCCTCCCCTCTTCCCCCCAGTCTCCAGGCTTTCTCCCCAAGCCTTGACCTTCTATCTAGCCATGAGAAAAAGAACAAGGGAGAATGTGAGCCAAGGGCCAGGGCGTGAGGTCTGATACCCTGGCCTCCATTTCAGGGGATGAGACAGGCCCTGTTTGGGAGGAGGAGCTCTGTCACCTCTCAGTTGCCCAGACGAGAGGGCCCTGCACTTTTCGGTTCACAGAAGACTGTTGTACTAGGTGACTTCAGCAGATGCATTTGGCACGCGGCATCTACAGGGTTCAATCATGAGGTTTCACCCTTCTTTTAGAGATGGAAAAAAGTAAACTCGGAGGGGCCAAGTGACTTGCCTGGGGTGACCCAGTGAGTGGAAGACAGAGTGAGCCACAGACCTGGCCTGACCCAGAGGTCAGGAGCTCCTAGCACCGTGGCTTCCCTGTGGGGAGCAGAGAGAGTCTGGGAGAGCCTGGACTGCAGTCTCTCTCTCTCTCTGTGGCAGGAGGAGAGCAGGGGAGGTGCAGCTGTGCTGGGGAGGCGTCCATGTCACTGGCCCCACCTGGAGGGATGGCATTCCTCTCTGGAACTGTGCTGCCCGATTCCAGCTGAATTTCGTGTGGTTCTCTGAGGTATCTCTCTCCTTCAGGTTTTTCTCCTCACCTTTAGCAGGAAGGGAGGGGGAATGAATCCCCCATAATTTCTCCAGTTCACTAATGGAGACTCGGGCCTCTCGGGACCACCAGAACAAGAAATATCCAACTCTGCTTCACTTCCCTGCTTGATAAACTAAAATATGCTTCTAGTTATAAATCTGTCTCTAGAGTAGCAGATGCAAGCCCATTAAAGAGCGGGGCTGAGGCTGTGGCCACTCGGCTACATGGGCCTATGTGGAGGTGGTCCTTCCTCCCGCCCACCCCATCCCTTTCTCCCATTCCCCTGTTCTCCCTTTTCTGCCTCCCTACCTTCCTCTGCCTCGGCCCGCGAGGCAGTCAACGGGGTCCGCCGATATGCCTGTAACGGATGAAAAGGGATGGGACAGGAGGCGCGAAAGAAAGACAGCAAGTCAAAGAATTCTGATCAAGCTGCGAATTTATTTCAAAATGGAGGGAGTTATATAGAGGGGGGCAGTGGAGGAAGTGCAGTGGATAGGTGGCTTCAAAGCGTGC
>PVKU01000588.1:0-43573 GCA_004027475.1 Anoura caudifer | reverse complement strand
TCCTCAGACTCAATACCCAAGGCCTGGCATAGAGACAGGTGGAAGGGGGTCCCACGAGGAGGGGAAGCCAGCGTCCTGCAGCCCTGCCCCCACATTTCCTGTTAGCTTTCCCTCAGACACTTTCCTCGCACGAATGGAAGTTCTGTCTTTCTCCTCCTCTCACCATTTGTCTGTTCTGTTTCTGTTTCTCTCTCTATCCTCCTTATGTCTCACGGATTGTCTCTTGTTCTCTGTAACTTTGTCTCTTTCCTTTCTGTCTCTTCTTATGTATTTTCCTCTGTTTCTGCATCTTTGTGTACTTTCTCCTTCCCTAATACCTCCCCAATCCATCTACTCTCTCCACTGGCCCACCTCACTCCAGTCCAGTGCCTTCAACTTTTGCTGGGATCCCTATAACTGCCCCATGCTTGCTATGTGTCTCCAGCCTCATCCCATTCTCTACTCTCACAGCAATTTATCTAAAATGCACATCGGACCATGTCCTTCCCAGGCTGAAAAATTTTTAAGACTCCCTACTGCCCTCAGGATTAATCTCAGACTCCTATGGAGTCATTCCAGGCCCTGCTCAGACCACATCTACTTCTCCAGACTCATCTCTCTTTACCTGCCCTGGACTCCACACTACAGTGTGTGTGTATGTGTATAGAGAGAACATGTACACATGCAGAATGAGTACACAGAAGGAGACACACCTAGAGAGAGATATATAGACAAGAGAGATAGGAAGAGAGGGAAGAGAAAGACAGAGACAGAAGGAGATGCTATGTTGGAAGAGGAGTGAGTCTTTCACTTCTTAACTCTCCAGGACATTTGTTTCTTGCAGGGCCGGGTCATACGTGCAGAAGCTTTCTGCCTACTCGGATTGTCTGACACAGGAACCTGTGCTCCTAACCACCTTGACATGCTGACTGTCCTGGAGTGATCCGAGGTAGGAAGGAGAACTTTCTGATTGTGCAAAGTGGGAGGGAAGACAGGGGCACGGGGACGCAGGCAAGTTTACAGGTGGCTGCAGGGTGTTGGTGACTCCACTTCTTGGTGAAGTAGGAGGTAAGGTCACTGCCTGTGGAGTGTGTAGGTCATTAAGGAGGGAGGAAAAGGGTGAAGACTTGGAGAACCCTTGGACGATCAAATGGCAAGAGTCAACCACGCAAATACTGGAGGCCTTCAGGGGCAACAGCAGGGCCCCAGGCAATGGCCATGAATTTGTGGCAGGGCCACCCATGTGGCTAGGTGATTTCCTGCAGCAGTGCCTGGCAGTATAGAAGGTGGACAGTTGGACTGACCCAGGAGTGGGTTTCTCTAAGGGTGTGATGGAAGGACAAGGGTCAAAAGAAGACTTTGACAAGAGAGTAGATAATGTAATAGACCACGGGATCTTGGTGGGATTGGGAAGGAAAGAAAGACAAGAAGGGCAGATGGGGAAAAGTTAAAGGGGGAGCAAATGGTGGTGGTGTTAATGGAACTAAAGAGGTGTTGTGAAAACAGGAAGGTGAGGGCCCTGGAGGATGGGCAGCCCCAGGTCAGAGAGGATGGACAGATTTGCCTGGTTCAGAGACATGTTCTGGTTCTGGGTAATGGGTTAGTACCAGGGTCATGGAGCAGTGTCCATGGTGCAGTGCAGGGCATCCCTAAAGCAAACAGCTCACTCACAGATAGAGTGGCTTAAAACAATAATTTATTTTCTTTTGTGGCTATTGTAGAAGCACCAGTGGTCAAAATAAAGTTCAATCCCTTTGGACTTCAGGCCAGAGTGAGAACTGTGAAAGGCATTTCAATGCACCATCTCCCATTATCTGGAAGATTATGTCTTCTCCTCCTTCCAAAGAGCTGAGACAGAAATACAATGGCCAATCCATGCCCATTTGAAAGGATGATGAAATTCAGGTTGTGTGAGAACACTACAAAGAGCAGCAAATTGGCTAAGTTGTCAGGTTTACGGGAAGAATATGTCTTCCATGTTGAACGAGGGCAACAAGAGAAAGCTAATGTACAACTGTCCATGTGGGCACTCACCCCAGCAAGGTGGTTGTCACTAGACTAAACCTGGACAAAGACAGCAAAAAAAATCCTCAAAGGTAAAGCCAAATCTCACCAAGTAGAAAAGAAAAAGGGCAAATACGAGAAGAAACAATTGAGAAGATGTAGGAATAAAGCACTCTTACACACAACATTCATTAAAAACTCAAAATGAAAAAAAAAAAAAAAAAACAAAACCCAACCCACAACTAATCATTTATTATTGCTCCCAAGTCTAGAGTCAGCTGGGAAGTTCTGCTGTCTGTGGCAAGGCTTGGCTGATCTTGGCTGGGCTCACTCATGCATCTGAGGTCAGCTGGCATGTTGGTTGAAGCTGGCTGGTCTAAGATGGCCTCTCTCACAAGTCTCGGGTTTGATTGACTGTTGGCTAAGGTTTTGGGGGTGACCAGATATCATGTCTCCCATCATCAGTTTGAGAATGTGTACATCACCTCTTATGCATTCTATTGGCCAAAGTGAGTCATAAGGCCAGCCCCAAGCCAAGGAGTAGAGAAACTGGCTCCTCTTCTTTATGGGAAGAGCTGGAAAGGACTGTTGCCATTTTTCAACCTCAGGACACAGTGAAGGCCCTGAAAGTTCAAGGAGGTTAGATCATCTGTTCCAACACTGAGTTTCCCCAGGATATAGACCAAGATCCAGTTCTAAGTTCTTCAGAGAATGAGCAGGAGTGATGCAGAGTGTTGTAGATGACAGTGTCAAGAAGAATGGAGGTGGCTCAGGGCCACAGAGGGGTGGCTGTGTATGCATGTATGTGTGTGTGGGGGGTGAGGTATGGGGGGTAGAAAAGATGCCAGGCTCTGATGGGTTGGGGGGGTGGTAGTGACAACCCTGGGAAGCAGTTCCTGGTATTTGGCAGAATCCCAGCATTAGCAATTCTGTACCTTTCTTTCCCCTGCCCCATCCCCACTGCTGGTAACTGACAGAAGGTCACTGGCCCATCAAGACGCTGCCCAGGGGAAGGTTGCTACATCAGCTCTTTCTTATTGACTGGACTGTCTTCACTTTCTTTCACTCAACAAGTAATTATTGAGCATCAGTCATGTGCCAGGTTCTGTGTGGGGACATGAAAGGAGACACAGCCCCTGCCCTTGGGGAACTCGAAATCTAGTCATTGCAGCCAAGGTGTGTCCACGACATGAGCTCACATGTGTGCATACATACGCACACTACTTTCCTGGCACCCACACATGCTTTCTGAACTAAGATGTTTACACTTGCTAATGAGAAAACAAAACTTAAAATAATCCCAATCATGTATCTTTGTATTCCAATCTCTGACAAGTCAGATTTTTCTAGAATAATGAAAAATATTTTAAAAAATAATCACAGATTCTATTCAATGGCTTATTTGAAATCTCTCAAATTCAGGCTGACTCTTGAATATATTTCCATAAACAAAGAGAATGCCAGGGGTCCTTTTTATAAAAATACAGAATAACAACAGCAGGAGCAATAATAATAACTTTCATATCTATGGCAGTCTGCAATTTCAGAAGTCCAAACAGGCATGTTATACCAGTCATCCTGTAAACAGCATCTCAAAGTTGGTCTTAGGGCTCTTGGGAGGTTTATGGGACCAAATGTAGCTTTAGTCCTGCCCTAACGGAACGGTGGGCTAGTAGGATCTCTAGATGCAAACCAATTTTGGAGGGTTAGGATGAGCCCTTCTAAAGGGAAGAATTGCCTCCTCTGTCCCTTGTCCTGTGGCCTCTCCTTGGGTAGGACTTAGGCTCCCGGCAGAGGACTACAGAGCCAGGGCCAGCAGCGGGTTCCATGGTGCTTCACGGCCAAAATCATGGCTGGTACCCATGCATAAATTCTAGGAAGAGTCATTGAATCAAGAAATATTGGAGTTGGAAGGAATTTAAGAGACCTCTGGGTTTCAGTTAACATCTGTAAAATAGGGTTACCATTCACACTGGCTTTAGGGTTGTAGTGAAGTAGAAACACTATTGATTGGGACACGCTGGGGCCAATGCCCTGTGGACACCATGGTTGTGAGGCGGGTGTCAAGTCTATCAGCCCCCACCTTCCGCAAGTGGGATCTACACATGTACCCATGGCTCTGACCACCCAGACCATGGGATTTTCTCCTTTCTTTATCTCTGGAGACTTTGGCCAGGCCCCTAACTCCATGCTCTCCAGAGTTACCAGGGTCCTCTAAGCTTTCTCAACCCTCATTCTAGGGAACTGAAGATCATACCCACAGTTATGCCCCAAGCCAGCTCAGATGCAGAGAACTTTCTTTCTACTCCATCTACTAACAGTGTCTGAGCTTCTGCTGTGGGTGACATCAAGTGCTGTGCTGGATATAGAGACAGATTGGACATATTCTCTGTCTGGCTGGAACTCACAGATTGCTCAGGGGAATAGACAAGACAACAGATGATCCCAACACAAAGTGGTACAAAAGGAATCAGAGGAGGAAAGGACGTGGACCAAGTGCCTGGGTCCCCCTGGAGAGATCTGGGAGAGCTTCAGCTGAGGAGGAGTTCCCTTCAGCTGATTAGGAAGGGCATCGCAGGCAGCAGCTGCCTGTGTATCAGCAGGAGGGTATGGACAGGGGTGGTGTGTTCGAGGAGAGGCCAGAACAGAAGATACGTGAGGGAGGCATGGCAAGAAACAAGGCTGGGAAAAGGAAGTAAGGGATACAGCTGGTGGAGGACCATGATGGAACTTGCTAAGCAGTCTGGGCTTTATCCTGGGGCCACAGGGAGCCATTGACAGAATTTTAGAGAGCACCAGCATGTGCCAGGCAAAATTAAAGCATAGGCATATTTGCCATGCCTATTTGCCACCCAAGCAGCTGCATCAAAGAGTGAAGGTGGTATTTTCTGTTGCCCAGTCGTGTGTCTAGCAGGCATGGCCCACTAAACCCCATCTCCTCCCTGATCCCTAGGCTCTCTGGTCTCTCCATCTCTTCTCAAGGCTCTTCCTATCTCATCCCCAAGGCTGCCCCTTCTTCCAGGCTCAAGGATGATATGAAGCTCTCGGATGCCTATCTTACCCATCATTAGGTAATAACAGAGTGGAGTGTTCAAGGATTTGTTTACAAGCCATATCAAAATCTCTTCTTGAAATGGCTACAAAAAAATCCTGAGTTTAAGGATTAGGGGTCATTCCAGGCACCAGAATGTAGAATGTTTCCAGGCTACAGAAACAGAGACAAGTATGGTCCCTCTCAAGTATCCTTCACTTAGTGGGGGATGGACAAGGACATGTAACTTTATCCCATGTTGAAGGACCTTTGAGAGGGAAGCAGAGGGGCCTTTGGGAGCTCCAAGAAAGGAACGTAACCCAGCCTAGGATGCAGGGACACTCTAGGAGGCATCTTAGGTCAGGCACCCTGGAGACAGACTCTGAGCAGGATATTTGAGTGGGGACACTGTCCAGGGCAGTGTTTTGGGAACCACGCCCGTGGCCCTTTATGCCTCACATCGACCAGTCACTGGCTGTGGGCTGCACCAGGGAGGGGGTCACCTGTGAGCAGCCAATGCTCCTGCTTCAGGTTGTTGGGGAATAAGTGCCATGATCCTGACAGGGGTGCTGGGAGGCACATCACAGCACCCCCCATGGGGGGCCTCCCAGATGTTGATGCCTATGCCCAGACTTGAAGAGAGCAGGAGTGATTCAGGTGAGGAGGGTGAGGGAGCAGAAATAGCATATGTAAGGCCCAGAGGTCTGTCCCTTTTGGAAAGGAGCAAGAATGGTGCTCCAGCTTAGAGCCCAGAGTGGGTAGTAAAAGAAGAGGCTGAGTAAGTAAGGGCAAAACCAGGAACAGAAACTTGAACTTTGTCACAATGGCAATGAGCAGGCACAGAAGGGTTGTAATGTCATTTGTCCTCTAGGCTCACTCCAGCCATAATGAACAGGGCAGGATCAATGGGAAGCAGAATAGCTCAGTGGTTTTGCAGTAAGTCCTGAACCTATGAGTACCAGCAACGTGATGCAAGAGAGGGGTGAGGAAACATTCAAGCGGTAAAACTGATCAGTTGGTGGCGAATCGGATACGGAGATAACTCTTTTAACGTTCTATATGCTAAGTCATTATGGCTTACGATAACTCATGAGGTGGGAGCATCACTGTCCCCAAACTTCAGATGAGGAACACGCTCAGAGAAGTTAAGTAACTTGCTACAGTCACATGGCTGGTAAGTGATAGGAGCCTGCATCTATTCCCAGACTTCCCTTGCTTCCAAATTTCCACCTCAGCCAATTGGATGGATGATGGTATTGTTTAAGGGAACAGGAGAGGAGAGCTTGTTTGGGAGGACGATGGTGATCTTTGCTTTTGGACATGATGGACCCAAGTTCCCTAAGTCATCTGAACAGGGGTGTAACTGGTCTACGGGTCTAGGTCAGATGAGTGGGGGGTAAAGTGGGAAATTTGAGGGCCAGTAGCCTTTAGGTGACAGATGACACTCTGGGGGTGGCTGAGCTTCTCTGAGGAGGAGGCTTGGAGTGAGAAGAGGACACGGGATGGACGGGAGAGGGACTCGGGAGGTAAGGGAAAGGCAGAGGAAGAAATCCCTGTCCAGGAAACCAAGACAGATTGGCCAGAGACTTTGAAGGAAACTCTGAAGCATCGTCACAGAAGCCAGAGAAAGAGAATGCTTTAAGGTTAGAAGTGTCAGATGCTTCGGAGCGGTCTACTGAGATGAGGACTCAATACTGTCCTCCATTCACTGAGGCAGAGATGGGACAAGCACCTGCCCTCCTGGAGAAAAGGGAAGACAAGCACGGATCTAAACGCCCACTTCCTCCCTTTCCTTAGGCAGGAGCAGAAGTGAAGGGCTTTGGGGACAAAGCACTATCTCTTTGGAGATTGGAACTAACACCCTGCTTATCATTTCCTCCCGGGACTTCCCTAGCATCTCTCTGCTGAGATAGAAATCTGAGGCTTGTCATCAAAAGTAGGAGACAGATCGTGACAGCTTGTCCTCTGAAACCTGCCCGCTGCCTCTGCACCTGGAGAGCCCCCGGAGGCTCGGGACACCAGCGGGCGGAGGAGCGGCCCCCCCACCACATCTGATCCACTCTGCTCCTGCAGGCAAACACCTGGAGCCTTCTTGGCAGGCCCAGGGCTGTCCTGGGACAAAGCCCCACATCTGACAGTGGTGTGTGGCTGCACGATATCCAGCCCTCACGCTGTGCATCCTGCCACTTGCAAACACACCCATACATGCACACACGTGCACACACGGGGCACACATACACAGCCCTGGCTGCTGCATTCCATCGCCCGCTGTGCTGGGGAGGTAGTTGGGGTAGAGACCTGTGCTCCTTTGGGATCCAAGCCCCCAGACTTCATACTGGCTAACAGTGCCCGTTACTTCTCCCCTTTGCCCTTTTGTTTCCTCATTTGAGAAAAAGAGGGTCCACTTTTTTTTTAGAGCGACTGATATGCGGTGACTAGCAGTAACAGCACTGATTAAGTGTCCTGGGCTACACGGAACCCTTACACACATTTTTCTCATTTATTCCTCAGCATGACCCCATGAGGTACGTTCAGTTATCATTCTCATCTCACAGTGGAGGAAACTGGGGGTCCAGAGGGTCTGACTCCTCTTGCTCCAAAGCTCACAGCTTGTAAGTGGCAGGGCTGGGGTTTGACTCCAGGCGGCTGGGTTCTGAGCTCCTGGACACTTTCTTTCTCTGTGATTTTTTTCTCTCTAATCTGCTTCTCGGGGGCAGGTACTCAGAGGCATCTTCTTACATTTCTTCTTGGTTCATGTCACTCCCCAGTTGAGGCCACACATTGGCTTTCCTTCAGCTGCCTATTAAAAAGCCAAGTGCCTTTGCTGGGCCTTCAAGGCCTCATTTCTCACCCTCCCTGACCCAGACCTTGGAACCTAGCACTCAGTGAGATGTGCTGTGTCACAAGTTTGCGTGTGTGTCCAGGAGGGTGACGGCGGGTCCTGGACGGCAGGGCTCAGGGTGCCTCATCTCTGAGCACCTCCTCCGGCTCCGGCATCTTCTCTCCCACTCTCACTCCTCCCCAAATCCTAACCTCCAATAAATGTTTGTGCAATAGAAGCTAACCATGGAAGTAGCAGCAGTAGTGGGAATGCCAGGAAAAGTTCGACGGAGCAGCTAAAAAGCCCTGAGTGAGGGCCATCTATATACCCAACCCTGAGGTTGGCTCTTTGGGGCAAGAGAGAAGGAAGACCCTTTGTCTCTATTCTTAGGAGATGACAGACTGTATGATATGCAGGAAACACGGAGGTAATGACAAATGCAGCCTTATTGGTAGCTGGGGGTTATACCTTGACAAGAAAATAAGGAGAAATCAGGGCAGACTTCCCGGTGGGGGAGGGGATGTATAGATATTGAGCCTTTTAAGGACTGGGGAAAGGAGAGGACATTCTGAAACTTTGGAGAGATTTTGCACATCAAAATGCTTTCATCCCTCTGGTTCACACCCCACCCAGACCCCATGCCCCCCATCCCTGGATCTCTGGGCCTCTGCCAATCCCTGCAGTCTCACTTCCCACCACTCCAGCAGGTGAGTTGTCCTATACTTTCCTCATGTCTTTTCCACTCAGTGGGTTCTTGCCCCTGATGGCAGGATGCCCTCTGCCCCTTGCTACCTGGCTAACTCTTAACAATCCTGTAGTTTCATTTTAAATACCACTTCCTCCAGCCCCAGGCTGGTTCAACCAGCCTGCTTGCTGTGCTCACTGCATCCTCTGCTTCCCCTAGCACAACACTTACCAGCCTTGCTGGTTAGGGCTTAGTTCATGGTCTGCTGGCCCTGCCAGTTGGTAAACTCAGGGAAGCCAGGGTCGGGGCTTGTCCTATTTATTTATCTTTGTACCTGCCAGCACCTGCACTCAGTAGGTGCTCAATAAATGTCTGCAGAATTGATGCTTAAGTGTTTGATGCATGGTAGCTGGTCTTCTTCTTATCATTGCCTTGAAGATTCTTTCTGGTCAACACCTCCTCCCCTGCCATTGTCCTCTGCCTTGATCTTCTGGGTCCTGGTTCCAGCCCCAAACCAAGAGTTGTGTCGGGGCTCCAGGGATGCTGGTGATGTCTGGAGAACAGGGCTGTGAAAGCCACAATGGGCTTGATCTGGAGCACTTGTCCCTGCTAATTATTACGGACAAGCCTCCTTATTGAACCTCGTCCTCTTATTGACATTCGGAGGCATGAGCCTAGGCTGTTGTTTTAAAGGCACTCATTAGCCACACAAATCAGTCCTGTTGACAGAGCGCCTTTGAATTAAGCATCTCGCGGTAGTCATTGGACAAGGAGCAATTTATAATGCCATTAGCAACGCTTTCGAAGGTTACAGGCATCAAAAATTGTTCAGCCGTAATTATTCTTAATGGATACAAGAAATAAACTGACGCAGGACAGCTTTTTCATTAGCCTTCAATCAAGGCTGATGGCTTTGAGAAATGTACAGTAAGTGGGTTTTGGGGAGAAATAATGATGTTACAGCACCTTTCCCAGGAAAATGCTCTTGGTACACAGCTTAACTTTTAATGGCCTTAATTTGACATAATTAAAAAAAATTTGAATTTGTTTTTGAAGATCTTGAAATAAATTATTTGGTTCCAATTTTTAACCCTTGGGGGGAACTGGCACTAAATAGCAGGGAAGGAGTGAGGGAGCCAGTCTCTGGGAATGGAGGAGCTATATGGGGAGCTGGGGCTTGTAGGGCAGGGGCCTCCGGAAAGCCCACCTCATCTGCTGTTGTGAAAGCTACACCCCAACCCCAGAGTTCTGAGTGACCTGGGGAGAAGGGGTTGGTATTCTGAGTAACCAGGCCCAAAGGGATTCAAAGGCAAGTTCATAGCTACAGAGTCCATTTGCATCATCTAGGAAGTAAGGCTCAGATATGGAGGGAAAAAGGAATCCCACCCCTTGGGATGGGGCAAGCTAAGGAAATAGCAGAAATGGGAATAAACCCAGGTCCTAAACTGTGGGACCTCAGGCAAGCGATAACGTCTCTCTGGGCCTCCGTTTCTTCATCTGTGAAATGAGAATACCTGAAAAGACAATACATATGCCTTGGGGGGGCCGTTGTGAGAATTTGGAAAGAGAATTGCTGTGAAAGCTGCTGGCTAATACCTGACACATAGCAGATGCTCAGTAAGTGTTCATTCCTGAGGTCAGGGTTTGGTCCACCTTGCCATGGTAGTTCCTACTGGTCAAGGCTAGGCCACCAAAAATACTGGATGGGGGCAATTATGTGTGACCCGCAAGTCTAAGAAAAAATTGATGGGTTCTAAACTACCTGTTAAGGAGGGGGACAGATCAGTTGAATTCCAGGTCTTTTTTGTATGCAAACTGGGGG
Organism: Anoura caudifer; assembly: GCA_004027475.1. Taxonomy (NCBI): domain Eukaryota; kingdom Metazoa; phylum Chordata; class Mammalia; order Chiroptera; family Phyllostomidae; genus Anoura; species Anoura caudifer. The sequence goes on along the minus strand of PVKU01000588.1, from coordinate 33,231 downwards.
TAGAGTGGCATTGCTGGGACAATGAAGGAGATGACCCAAAGTAGAAGAGGGCCAAGCATCTGCCTGCCTGTCTTTCATCAGGCAGGACTCAGTTTCTTCCCCAAGTAAGTGCTAAACAAGTCCTTCAAATCTATCCGATTGAAGGTGGGGCAAATCCTAACTTGCCTGGAGTGCTCATGTGTCTGGTGCAGGCCCGACTGTACCAGGAAGGCACTGATACAAATGTTTACCGGCACCAGGCTGTGCAAAAAGGGTGAGACATGTTCACTGGCATAATCGCTAATACTCAGAAGGCTTCCTCAGTGCCTCCCAGGACTTGGTGATGGCAGACACAGTGGAGCGGCCTGGGGCCAGGCCCGCAAACCTGGTGTCTAGTCTTGCCTCTGCATTGCCCACCGTGGGGCTTTGGATATGATGCCTCTTCTCTCTGGGTCTCAGATCCCTCATCTGAAGATGACGGAAGAGCTGGAAGTCACCAGACTCCAGTTTTCAGACTCCAGAAAAATTCAGCAAACTAACTGCCGCTCAGGATGCAATTTGCATCAGGCCTGCCTGAGAACAGAGGCATGGCCAGGCAATGGCTTAAGAGACTTTCATGGCAGAAATATTGTCAATAGGAAGCATTCCGTCCACTGGCTTAGTGCTTTCCAGGACCCAGGAGCCCTGGCCCCTGTTATATCCTAGCAGATATGCCCTAATTAGGCATGGTCAGCAGAAGCCACGGACAGGTTCAAGGTCAAATGCTGAAATACTGACTGAAAGCTGGCAGATCTGGGTTCTACTTCCAGCTTGGCTGTGAAGTCCCCTGTGATCCTGTGCGGGCCAATTAATTTCTTGGAGCCTCTTATTCTTCACCTTTATATCCTGTGGAATTCGGACTCAACACTTCTATTTTTTCCTCTTCTTTTCCTTCCTTCCTTCCTTCCTTCCTTCCTTCCTTCCTTCCTTCCTTCCTTCCTTCCTTCCTTCCTTCCTTTTTAGCTGCAAAATCTAATTTTCAAGTGTAATCTTACATAGATGTCTAGCTATAAAATGAATAAATATGGGGCTCATCTGGTTGAAGTGTGAGTGGGGTCCCTGGAACCTACCCCACTGAAGGCTCCTCTGCAGACACATAAGACTCCTCAGAGCATGGATGATCCCTCACAAGACAGTCCTGAACTCCCCTCGAAACTTCATCTCCTGCCATCTCCTCACTCCCCACCTCTCTCTCCCTAACAGTGGCCAGCTTGCCAGTCCCCACGTGTGCCATGTGCTGTCACTCTCCCCTGCCTTTCTTCAAGTTGTTCTCTCTTCCTGGAATGTTCTTACTTGTTGTCTGTCTGGCAAACTCCAACACACCCTTCAAGGCCCGCCTCAGGGCGACCAGAAGCTACCGGATGCCCCATGCAGAGTGAATCTCTCACCCTGCTAGGCGTCTTTACGACTTTGTAAGCCAACTGGTGAAAGATGGCCCAGAGGGTATTTTACAATAGCTACTGGGTCAAGTGTCTTTCTTCCTAAACTGCAAACGCGGTAAGGGCAGGGTGGTGGGATCGAGCTTTCTGTCCCAGTGCTGGGTGCTAACAGCACAGGCTGGAGGTACCTACACAGCAGAGGACCTGGCATGCCATGGAAGCCCAGCCATCCTAGGCTCTGGCATACAGTAGGTGCCCATGTAATGTAGCTCCTGGTGTATGCAGATGACCCCCCATCCTAAGCTATAGCACAAAAGAGGCATTTATGGGCACACAGTAGGAGCTTACCCAGCACAGGGCCTGGGTCTTGGGTGGTCAGTACATTTTTGCTAAATGGAATTTCAATGGGATGAAAGACCATTTCTGGGCAAGCTGCTGGCTTCTCCCCAAAGAAACCAGTATTTTCCCTCCCTTCATCATTGGTCAAAAGAGTAAATGCCATCACCAGCTAAAGCCAGGAGCGGTCAGGACAGCAGTCTGAGGTGGTGGGAGAGCTGCCTGGGGTGATGAGCAGATATGACTTATCTCCATCGGTATGTTCTCAAACTATTACTCCCGGTCACCCTCCTGGCCCAGCCTTCATTTGGACTTCTTCTGATAAACACCAATCTCTGTGCAAATTCTTGAGGCTGACTGCCTCCCCAGCCCAGGGGCTGCTCTGCTGGAACTCCAGATGTGTGATAAGGCAAGGAAATACATTTTCAGTCCACTAAGTCATCACATTTTCTGACAAGGATGCTCAGGCGTGTGCAGATCTCTGATGACTAATATCTCCTTCACTCAGCAGAGGGCTTCAGAAACCATCCAAGCCATCACCCAGCTGTCAGGTGCCAGCTCATCCCCTGGCTTCGCATCTCGAGAGGCCCTCCGAGGCGCTCTGAGTCCTGACAGGGCAAAGCAGCAGGCTCTGTGCAGAGGAGGGGGGTTGGTTGGAGGTCAGCCGTCCTGAGGCCTGTACTACCCTCTGTGGGTGACTTCAGTGGATGTGGGCCTCAACTTCCTCACCCATCCAATGGGTAGGGGATGAATTTCAAAATCTCTAAGGGACTTTCCAGTGTCAAGACTGTGATTCTCTTACTTTTCTGCCATTAAGAGCAGGGGAGGGCAGAATCTCATTGCTATGAAATGTAAGGGAGGCCTTGGAACCTTAGGACAAAAGGAGTAGGAGTAGCTGTATTCCTAGAAATAATAATAATAGCAACTCCCACTTTCCCTGAGTTATTTCACCTATTTATAGCTCTGGAATCGGGCAAACTTGGATTCAAAGCCCTGTTGTGTCTTGATTAGCTGTGTGACCTTGGACAAGTTACGTAACCTCTCTGAGCCTGAGTTTCTCCCATGACAAAAGAAGATAAAAAACATTCAATGAGATGACATAAAGTACTTATAGCACAGGACTTAGAACACTGGAAACACTAGTAAATACTGCTTGTAAAAAAAATCAATGTTGATAATAATCTTTACAATACTCCTTACAAAGTAATTGTTACTATCCTGATTTTACTGATGAGGGAAATGAGGGACAGAGGGGCTAAACTTCCGAGAAGGTTAGAGCCTGGGTTGGCCCCAGGACTAGCTGACCCCCGGCTCAGACGCTCACCCCTGGCACTGTGCAGCACTGCAGGAAGCCCTCGGCCCATTCGCTCTGCACACCTTGCTCAAAACCAGCGCGGCCAGCCAGCCCTGGCATCTAGGGAAATAAAAGTGATTGGCTGAGAGTTGGGGAGTTTGATGGGACTGTGGGGAAGCAGCTGGCCTTTGGAGGGCTCTGGACCCCTGAGTGGGTGGACTGGGACTGAGGTATGGAAGTCATCTGGTCACTGCAATTTGGGTTTTTCTTTGGGAAAAATGAAGTTGAGAAGAAAATAGATTGCAGTCTGTTACAGACCCAGTGGCTGCAAATCATTCTGAAGATTAGCTTTCTATGGGAAAATCTATATACTAATTAACTCCATGGCCTCTCTAACGAGTTTAAGCACAATAAGGCCTCTGAAAATATCGAGGCATTTTGCAGCTGCCTTAAATTTTACCTTGGGAGACATGCTCGCCACTCATGAGGCTGTTTGAGAGGTTCCGGAATGAAAGGGGAATCTTAAATGATTCATTTCCAAGGGCAGGAGGTGGGGAGCTGTGACTTTGGTTTATTGCAGAGGAAAGCACAGAGCTCCAGGCTCGTTGGGCTAGATGGAGTCCCTGCCTCGGTGGCCTTGGTTGGCACCTGGGTGTCACCCAGTATTTCCCACTCCTCCAAACTCTGTGTCCTCAGTGTGAAGATTGTGCGGCCATCACCAGGTCTGGACAGAGACAGGCTTCCTGGGACTTGGCCGTGGAAACCCAGGTGGGAACCTTCCTCCTCTGACTTGCTGCTGGGACAGCGCTGCTCAGGCCAGGGGAGGAGGCAGGCGCGTTCCTGTGTGTGGGGCAGGAGTGTACAGCCCAGCTGGCAGGGTCCCTAGGCACTTGACTTCTCCCAGGAGACTGCCCCTCCTGCAGTGCTGCCCTCAGACCTCGGGCCCACACTTCTGTTAGATGCCAGCCCGTGCGAGGAACAGCCGATAGAGCTCAGCACAGCACACACGTCTCCTCACCGGAGAAGGCACTTGCATACCCGTGAATAGCCACATGTATGTGCAGCACACCCTGTACACCACACTCGTGTAAATGTGAAAACACACATGCATGAACCCACATTCACACATACGCCTTCATCTACCCCTATACACAGCACTCAGGCTGGAAACCCCCCTGCTCTTGTCCCCTGGGAGCATAGACCGCCAATTCACAGCCCCAGACAATCCTGGGGGTAAGCCCCAGCATGTCACCCTTCTGGAGCCCAAGGGCCCTTCTCCTCCGTCCCTTCCAGGAAAGGCAGGCTAGTGTCACTCACTGACACCCTTCATAAAGCAACAGTCCAGGCGTGGCTCCGAGCGGAATTCCCTGCAGGGGCTGAGCCGGTCCAGATGTCCCTCCAGACATCCCTCCAGACGTCCCTGCGGGTCTGGCCTGCCACTGCCCACGGGCCTCAGTGGTGTATACTTTTCTCTGAACAGGCACTGGGGATACCCCTCATGGCCAACGTGCTCTCCACGAGTGACTTGTGGTGTGACTAAGGGAGGAAGGGGGTCGCTCAGGCCCCAGTGGCAACAGGGCTCCGTGTGCCACTAGCCGTTCTTGTCTACCATGCACCTGGGCACTGTGCTTGACATTCAGCCTCACTCCTGAGAGGTGGGTCCACTCTTCCCTCTTTCCCAATGAGCAGACCAAGGCTCAGGGAGGTGAAGTGACCTGCTGAGGTTCCATGGCCGAGAGTAGCAGGGCCTTGACCAGAGCATGTCTGATCCCAAAGTCCACTCTTTATGTCAAACTGCCTCTCGGGTGTCTGGCTAAGATGTCAGAGCCCCCTAGCCAGGCATGAGTGAGAACATCACGTAAGCGAAGAAAGGAGTACTCTCCGAACGGTTCCCTTCTGGAAGGCGGTGAATTAGGTGAACCCTGCAGTTCGATGGTGGGGGCATCACTGGCTCAGTGACCATGGGCTCGTGAGTCAATCCTACTGTCCTTGCCTAGTCTTATCTCATCAGCCTTGGACAGGGCAGACCACTTCCTCCTCCTTGAAACACTTTCTTCCACTTGGCTTCCTGGACATAGTTTTCGGCCTTTCCCCCCACTTCGCTGGCCACTCTTCTGGTCCTCTCTGCTGGCTCCTCCTCTCCTCCAAGCTGCAGGAGGAGAGGCTGCAGTCCCGGCTCCTCTTGTCTCTCCTACCCTCGCTCCCCGGTGATCTTGCCTGGCCTCATGGCTTTAAGTACCATCTTGAGTTCATGACTTCCAAACATGGCTCCATTCCGGAACTGGAACTCCCCAACCCCAGACTCAGACATCTAACTGCCCCCAAATCTCTTCTCGGGTGTCTAGTAGCATCTCAGCCAAACACGTGTTGCCAGTTGCTCAGGCCAAAAAGACCTGGAGACCACCGGACTCCTCTCTTGCTCTCACCTGTCACAACTGTGGGGCATACCCTGGTCCAAGTCACCATTTATCTCACCTGGCTGATCACAACAGCCTTCTTCACTTCCTGACTGATTGCGCTTCTTTGAGACCATCCCTCTGCAGTGTGATCCAACCCAGCAGCCAGAGTCCCCAAAACATAACACACATCATAACTCTCTTGTGCTCAGAACCTTACTGTGGCTCCCCCATTTCCTTCAGGATACAAGCCAAAGTCTATGACAGATTGCAGGTCTCCATGATCAGGTCCCCTGTTGTCTTTACCCGCCCCCGACACACACACCCCTTGACTTCCCTGACCACGTCTCTAGAGACTCTCCCCCTTATTCACTATTCCAGCCACAGGGCCTTTGCACCTCATGCTCCATTGCCCAGAGCGCTCTCCCCCAGATATCCACAAGGTTCACATGCTTGCCTCCATCACGGCCACCCCTTTTTAGGCCTGCCTCCCCGACCCGTGACAGGCATCTCCAACCCCCTCACCCTGAGTGCATGCATTGCTTAAGTTTATTGTTTTATTGCCTCCCACCCCGCACCTTCAGTCAGAATGCTTGCTCCACAGAGACAGAAATCTCTCTGCTTTGTTCCCTGAACATCCCCAGTTGGCTGCCCATAGTGGACATCAAAATATATTCACTGAGTGATTATTGTTTTTTAACCTCTATGAGCCTTGGCTTCTTTGCCTGTAGAAGTGGTTCGTTGCAGGGATTAAATAATGTTGTTCAACACCCCACACTCGTGCCAGAACAACGCCTACTCCCTTCTCTAGGGAGCTCTCTGGCTCCTCTGTGAGGCTCCTGCTTCCCTTCAGACACTCTGAGGCGTTGGCGCCTTTGGCTCCCTGAGGGGAGAGAGGGTGGTGTTGGGTGGGAAGACAGTGTCTGGGGCCCCGCCCTCCTCCCCTGGGACCTCCCCTTGCTCTTCACGGGTCCAGCGGGAAGATTCCCCGGGGATCACTTGTTTCCTGCTTCCCTCCAGCCACGGACAGAGCATTAGCAGGCGTGTGGGGAAGCGCAGGCCCGCACCTGCCCCGCAGATTGCCAGAGAGAAGCAGAGTGTAATGGTGGGAAAAGCAATAGCATGCAAGAAGAAATTTCCTTCACAAATAGTGCAACAGAAGATTTTAACAGTTAGTAAGGACGAATTAGGAAAGAGCGGTAACACATGTATGAGAACAATTTTCTCTTATCAAAAAGCTGGCAACGGCTGTGCTGATATTTCCCTAATGAAGGTGTGCACTGCCAAGGCGTAGTTTTTCTGTGAGGGTACATTACTGTTGTAACACGGCAAGTTTAAATTAACTTTTCCCCTCTAAATTGCAACACACACACACACACACACACACACACACACACACACACAGCGAAACAGGAATCATAGTTCTATTTGCTCTGCAACAGCATCAACGTTATTCTCTTTCCATCAAGGTGAAAAGTAAAAACAAAGAAAACTAAGCAAAACTGTGACTGGCTGAACAGGAGTCAGCCATGAACTAGAACTGGAACCATAAATACGTACAAGTGTACCTGGCTCTTCCCTCCCTCTTCATGAAAACAACCCCAACAAACCCCCCTGAACCTCATTAGGTTGTCACGATACTCTGAGCTAATGGCATCACTGCCACAGCAGAAAGTGGCTACAGCTGGCTACTTATATTTCCCTTTCCCTCCCCTCCCTTTCTTCTCCTTCCTTCCGACCGTCCTTCCTTCTTCCCTCCCCGCTTCTCCTTCACTCCCGTTTGCACGACCTCATGCTTGATGCTTGAGCTACAAAGATGAACCAGGTACAGTCTCTGATCCCTCAGAGCCTGAGTCTTGTGGGAGGGGCACGCTGGTGAACCGAAGGCCACATCCTGTCCCAGGTGCTGGTGCAAAGGTCTGTGAAAACCCAGAGGTGGGCTGGGAAGACTTCACAGAGGAGGTTACTTTGAGTTGTGGCTGGAGGGATGAGTGGCAGAAGGGACACTTTCCAGGAAGAAAGAAAAGCAGGTACAAAGGCATGGAAGTTAAGCTTGTGTATTGGGTTGCGTGCGTGTCTCTGTGTATGTCTGGCGTGAGTATGTCCGTGTATATGCGTATGGCTGCGCATGTATGTTTATGTGTGTGTGTCTGTGTGTATGTCTGGTGTGAGTATGTGTATTTATGTCTGTGTGCCTGTGTGTCTATGTCTGTGTTTGTGTGTATATGGTGGAGAGTGGGCCTGAAGAGGTTGGCAAATTGATGGGGACTGCCCTGCCCTTTGCCTCAGGAAGCTCTGCTCTGGCTGGGTTCCCTGTAGTCATTTTCCCACAGCTGAAACGAGGCCATCAGTGTGATGGGGACTCTCCTCTGAGGCCTTGGGGTGGGAAGCAAAGGGCCTTGGCCATGGCCGAAGTATATTTTCTGCCCCTGCGCCTGATGGGGGGGGGGGCTGGATTTCCCCTCTCCTGGATTCCTTGCACTTACTAAGTGAACTTGGTGCACTTACGAAGCACTGGCTGATGGTGGCTGTGCACTCCAGGAGTGTAGGGACCTCTGCCTTTCTATCACTGCCCAGAATAGAGTCACATGCTTAGCAGGTACTTGGGTGAATGTTTATGGAATGAATGCACATGTGCATACACGAATGACTTAATGAACTTTTCCTCCAGCCCCTCCAGTGAGCCTCAGTTTCAGTCAGGGCCTTAACCCCAACCCTGTCTGCTCCTCTCAACTCGAGTCTGGCATGTCGTTCCAAGGAGTCAGGCTCAGGGTCCACTCCTCTTTCCTGCCTCCTTGTCTAAGGCCGATGTTACACTCACTACGCCCAGAATGTACTTCTGACTTACTTCCTATTGCAGGCAGCCACACATCGGCTGAAATCTCTTGTGTGATTCTCCAGATTTTTTCTTTATGAGCAAAGAGGCTTCAAGACCTCAGATTACTCTTCCATGTCGGAGGGCCCAGCGATCGTGGCAGGCCCAGGAACTCTACAAGAAGCCCCACTGTGCTCTGACGGTGAGGACCACCAGCTGTGGCGTAATCACTGCCCGATGTGTAGACAAACAGAGTGGCTTGCCCAGAGCCACTTAACCAGTCAGATTGGCTAATAACAGCTCTAATGTGCTGGCTGAGGACTTGGGAGTCAGCTGGATTCTGGCTTCAGCACTTCAGCTCTTGGAGCCTCAGTTCCCTCATCTGTAAAACGGATGTGTTATTTCCTACCTCGGAGGGTTCCTAGGTACATTCAGTGAGTTAATACATATAATGTGCTCAGAAGGGAGTTTGGGAGCTAGAAAGTGCTTCTGAAATGTTGGCCATTTCTATCCTTTGCTGCGCACTGACCAGGGTCCAGACCCGGGGCCGAGCGTTTGACTACAGTATCTCACTGAACTCTCACAGCCAGTCTGTGGAGTCATCCAGGTGGGGACCACTGAGTCCTGGAGAGACGACGTGGCTTAACCCAAAGCACCGAGTTAACTAACTCCTGCATGGTAGGGACGAGTGCGGACTCAGTCGCTGCTCGCTCCAGAGCTCACTGGTTGCGGAGTGCTTCACCAGGAACTTCATATTCCAGTCCCTCTGCCTGGCTGTCCCCTGAGAAACAACCCCCAGTGTGGTCAGTAGACAGAGTGACCCGGCAGTGGGAGAGGAAGCTGCGGGCCAGCCCCTGGTGCTGCAGCGGAGTGCAGGCCTACCTGAGCTCTGCAGGTAGCAAACCTGGCTGGGATCGGGAGCGAGAGGCCCGCAGCAGAGCCCCCGCCCGCCCCTCCCAGCAGCAGCGGCGGCGGCAGCAGCGGCGGCAGCAGCACTTCTTTTTAAGTCAAATGTTGCCTGCAAGTCATTGCTTCAGCAATTACCTCTGAAACCCATTGTTTCCTCAGCCCCATTAACATGTCAGCTCCTGGCAGCCGCTGACGGGGCAAACACCCCTCGGAGGGCTGCAATTCAATTTAAGATCACCTCCCCTGCACAGACAGCCTCGGAGCCGGCCCATCTCCAGATTTCACCAAATCGAGGAGAGAGTCTCAGGGCGCAGTTTGATCATGCTGCTTCCTAAATTAAAAACAAAATTGTAAGTGTTAAACATCTTTAACAAGTCATTAAGCCCCAGCCATAATCCAGAAAAAGTCCCTTAATGAGTAATGACATATGTTGTGAGCGCAGTTACCTCCTAATGTTGGCTGCTGAGACGGTGTGATGAAATGGCGTGGCGCTCAGAAGGGATGGATCACCGCTAATGGCAGGCTAATTCCAGGCTGTTGGGCTGAGGACCCCAGAGGGCTCTGGAGGGCCGAGGAGGCGGCCGGAGCCAGGTGGCCAGGCTGTCTCACTTGCGCGGGGCAGTCCTCCATCTCCCCACCTGCCCTGGCCCTGGAGCCTCCTCTCCGCACTGGGGGCTCTCTTCCCCCATTCACAGACTCAGCTCTGCTCCAGCCCTGCCAGGGACAAGGTGTCTAGGAGCCCAGAGGTTGGGCACCAGCACTCACGAGTTGTCCCATGGCTGTGGGTCCTCCCAGGCTTCCCCTGAGTCCCACCCCTGTTTTTCTGGGTCCTTAATACCCTGCCCCCATGTTGAGGCCCTGACCTCAGCCAGAATTCCATGTTCTGGACCTGGCTGACCACCCGGCTGGACCCCTGTTGGATGTTTACTTACCGCAGATACAGTTCCAGACCTGTGAAGGAGCTAACTAGCTTGCCCTCCCCACCAAGTCCCAAATCTCAGGAGAGAGACCATGTTTGCCCAAGCTTGGTCATCTGCCTCTGCAAGTCATTGAGTGTGGTCTACCCACAGGGTGATGAAGAGCCCCCAGAGAACAGGGCTTCTCTTTACCTCCTGTGACTTCAGCACCATGCATTCCAGGCACCCACTGACATCTTCCTTGCTGCGTCTTGCTCCTGTGGTTCTCGCTCCATGCATGACAGCTGGAGGATGCCCCTTGAGCCAAGGAGTCTTGGGTCAGAGATTCCAGAAGTCACTGAAGCCCAAACAGGTCAGAAAGCGCTTTGCTCAAGGTCACATATCCAGAAAGTAGTAGAAAGGATATGAACTCAGACTTCAGAGACAGTAAGCTGTTGACTCTAAGAAAAGAGATATGGAAAAGATATATATTCAAACGAATATATATAAACATTTGTATGTTCCATATATATATATTTACTAAAGCCTGGCTAAGCCTGGCTAAATACTAATTCACTATTCCCCAAACAGACCCAGATCATTTAAATTTTAACAGCAGATGAAACAGTTGGAATCCTGGTCCCACGGAATTTCAGAGCTGGGAGGGAGTTACTAAGAGGTCTCCAAGACCTTTGCATGCAACAGACGAGGAGAGTGAGACTGAGAGAGTTGTCCTGCCCAAAATCACTGTGCAAGCTCACGGAGGAGCTGCTGTGATGAGGCGTGCCCACGCTGCTGCAGGAACCACGCTCTCCTGTTTCACAGCGGTCTGCTATTTTCATGAGAGCTCAGGAAAACTTCTCACTGTGCAGTTTACTTAGAAACAACAGAGAAACATCATAGAAGAGGATCGATTCCTGTCCATGCATTCAAAATTAGACACTTACAGGGGTTCCCTGCAGAGTTCTCTTGATTGGTGCCAGAAGGAAGCCGCATTGCCCATCAGCCGCTGAGGGGCGGCTGGTGCAACCAGGTGAGGCCTGGAGGGAGGTGGAGCCTGCCTCAGACGCAGGATGCTCTTAGCTCATTTGGTCCTCTGTCAAGCCTGCGACTTCCTACACCATCTCTGGGGCTTATCCTGCCATCAGTCCTCAACTGACGGTTTGATTTATATTTTTGATCTTTCTGTCTCTGTGACTCTTTTGGACCCAAGAACTTCTTGGCTGTCCTGTGCGTGGGATCTGTTACCTAACTCGGATGACTTTCCAAAGCTGAGCATGTGCTAGATGCTCAGAGGTCATCCTTTGGCTACACATCTAGCACGGTGAGCCCCTCAGAGATCTTTGCTGTCAGGATGGATGCCCAGGAGCCACCTGGTTACTGTGACAATCAAAGGAAGGACATTGAGACCGAAGCACAGGCTTCAGTGCCTGGAAGGAGGTGGTAGGGCACTTGGGCCGGGGACTGGACTGAGAGTCAGGAGAAATAGTTGCCAGCTCCAGCCCGGCTGAAGTTGGCTGTGTGACCTAAGGGGAATTCCTGCCCCTCTCTGAATGTTCAGTGGGATGGGCTAGGATACATTCCAGCACGCACATCTTTGATTTGCTGGACTAGAGAAAGGGCCTGCATTCTATATACTCTGCATTCTCTTCCACGTGTCTACCTAAGGGGACATCCTCATGAGCATGGAAAATGCTGCTCAGAGGTCTGCTACAGGAGAAAGCAGACCCCTGAGGATTTGCCGTTCCCTGCTTCTGAGTATCCGAAGTGCATGGGACGAAGCAGGCTTCTCTGAGCTGCCCTGGTGCTCACAGCATGCTGGGCAAAGGGCTTGTCAGCCCCTGGGGAGCATCCTCCCAGCCTCCGTCCTACAGCAGCTGCTCCCCTACTCTGGGACCTAAAGAGGGACAAGAAAACCCTCTTTGTTCAGGGCAGCCAGTACAAAGCCTTGTTGCCATAGCAGCAACAGCCATTTCCGAGTGGCCTGGGCTCAGGCCCTGAGAAGCTGGGAGCAGGGGTCAGCCTTGTATGTGGGGGGTCTGAGTCACGGAGACCCCAGCAATGCACCAGTGGTGCAAGCACCAGTGGAACAAGAAGTTGGCAGTCGCCAAGCCTGTCTTCCTGTCATCATCCGAAGCTGGGCTGGGGGGCCGCCAGGGGCTGGGGCAGAGGCCAAGGCTTGGGAACCCAGCTGCTGAAACAGGGCCGCCTCCATGCTTAAACCTTTCATAACCAGGCAGAGTCTGGCCTTGCAAGGCCACAAAGCCCTGGAGGGAGAGGTGGAGAGGGCTAAGGAATGTGAGGAGGTGAAAGAAGGAGATAAAAGTGCTGGACCTATCAGGCCCTGAAATATTAATTAGGCCAAAGAATTTAGAGACTCCTAAACTTCTGGAAAGGAGTCCAATAACTTCTCCCTCCTGGCTTCTCTCCTTTATCTGTTGAGCCCTCTGGGGAGTAGGGCTTGGTGCGGGGAGGATGGAAGGACTAGGGTGGATTCCAGGACTCCCAGAAACTGCTGAATAGGGGGTGAGCACCCGGCTCAACACCTGCCTTTTCCCTGGCATGGAAAGAAGTGCTCTCTGCTCCGAAGTCACAGACAGGACTCAGCCTCAGTTCCGCCAGTTATGTTGGAATGTGTACAAGAGGCTTGTCTCTCAAAACCTCAGTTTCCTCTTTATAAAATGGGAACACTAATACTTTTCTCAGAGTGTTTCTTTGAGAACATTAAATAAGATAATGCATGCCAAGCCAATTGGGGGGGGGGTACTGTTGGCCCACAGGAAGTACTCGATAAACAGCAGTTACTAATAGTGTTATTATTAGGTTGAACCAGATAAAAATGCCATTTTTGTAAGTCACAAGTGGCTAAATATCAGCAGTTTGTCTGCTTCAACCTAATATCAGTTCATTGATGACCCCATGTCTGGTGGGATGGTGTTCAGCGTTTGACACTTGCTCCCTGGGTAACCTTGGGTGACTTGCCCCATTCCTGTCTGTGAACCAGGAATATGACAGAGTTGTGTGGACTACAGGAACTAAAATAGGGGAAGCACTTACAAGGAAGCCTGGCCCAGAGCCAGTGCTAAATGAATGTTGGTTAAGTGAATAAATATAGTCAACTTGGAGAAGAGGATTATTATTCTCATTTGCATGAGAACAAATAGGGATTTGCCCAGGTCACACACCTGGGGCTGGAACCTGAGCAGCTTAACTCTGAGTCCAGTGAGGGCTCTTGTCTTTGACCAGCTGCTTGTCCTCTGCAGCCTCCTGTCCTGTCCATCCCAGTCCATCCTTCCACTCTGATGATGGTCATCTATCTGTCCAACCAGCCAGTTAGCTGGTCAGCCAGCCACCACTCATCAATCAATTCTAACATGTACTTATTCATTTACTTCCTTCCTCCCCTTCCTCCCTTCCTCATTCAACCAACTTCTGTTGGATGCTTGAGTTTGGTCGAAATGATCCAGAGACCTAGAAATTGGTTTTTAAAAGTCAGTATAATTTACATGCAGTAAGGTTCACCCTCATACAAATGTAGTTTGATGAGCTGTGACAATCCCATATAATTATTTAGTCATTGCCACAATCAAGATACACATTTCTACAACCCCAGTCCCCCCAAATCTCTTGAGCCCCTTTGTAGTCAACCCCTCCCGTTATCCTCAGTTCCTTGAAAGCTTCTGATCTGTGTTCTTTCCTTATAGTTTTGCCTTTTCTAGAATATAATATAAACAGAATCAAACAGTGTGTAACCTTTTGAGTCTGGCTTCTTTAACTCAGGTTAATGCATTTGAGATTCATCCTTGTGGCTGTATGTATCAGTAATATGTTTATTTTTATTGCAAAGTAATGTTCCTTTGTGTGGATAGACCACAGTTTGTTCATCCATTCACGCTTACTGAAGGACATCTAGATGATTTTCATTTTTTGACAATTATGAGTAAAGCATTTGTATACAGGTTTTTGTGTGAACATAAGTTTTCATTTCTCCTGGGTAAATACTTAGGAGTGAGATTGCTGGTTCATTTGGCAAGTTACGCTGAATTTCATAAGGGGATGCCAAGGTGTTTCCTGAAGTCACTATACCACTTTGCATTCCCATCAACAATGTTTGAGAGTTCTAGTTGCTTTGCATCCTCGTCAGCACTTGGTTTTGCCTGTTTTAAAATAACTTTTAGTCATTCCAATAGGTGTGACTCATTTTAGGTTTAATTTACATTTCACTAATGACTAATAATGTTAGACATCTTTTCATATATTGTGAGTTTTTTTTCTCCATCCATTTGTCTTCTTTGGTGAAATATCTTCAAAATGTTTTCCATTTTAAAATTGGGTTGTTTATTTTTTTTCCTGAGTTTTAAGAGTTCTTCTTTATCAGCTCTGCTTTGCAAATATGCAAATATTTTCTCTCAGCCTGAAGTTTGTTTTTTAAAATTTCTTAACAGTGTCTTTCAAAGAGCAGGTTTTAATTTTGTTGAAGTACAATTTTCAGTTTTTTCTTTCATGTATCATTATTTTGGTATCACATTTGCAAAGTTGTTTCCTAACCTAAGTTCTTCTTCTTTCTTTCTTTCTTTTTTTTTTTTTAAGAAATCTTATGAAATCTATGATCCATTTTGTGTTCATTTTTGTATATGGTACAAGGAATGGACTGATTTTCTTTCATTTTTTTTGTCAGCATGTAGGTGTGCAATTGTTCTAACACTATTTGTTGAGTTATCCTTTCTTCATTGATGCCTTTGCCTCTTTGTCAAAATCAATTCACCACACACGTAGGAGTTTATTGGTGGAAACTATTCTGGTCTGTTGACCTTGTGCCCATCCTTTCCCCATTACCAAATGTCTTAATTATTCTAGCTTTGTAGTAATTCTTACCTCAGGTAGTGTGATTTCCTCAACTTTACCCTCTTCTTTCAAAATTGTTTTGATTATTCTAGTTCCTTTGTTTTTTTCACATAAAGTTTAGAGCCAGATTGTTGACTTCTTCAAAAAATGCTAACATTTTGATAGGGATTTTGCTGAATCTATAGATCAATTTGGGGAGAGTTTACATCTTAATAATATTCTTCCAGTCCATGAACACCACATATCTCTCCACTTATTTAGCTTATATTTTAATTCTTTATTCAATTTTTGTAGTTTTTAGCAGACAGATATTGCAATACTTGCTAGATTAACAGTATTTTAAATATTTTGATGCTACTATAAATGATTCCTTTAATTGTTTAATTTTAATTGTTCATTGCTGGTATACATACCAACAGTTGATCTATAGCCTCCTTACTATTTATCAAACATATTCTTTCCTTGGGGCCTTCACACTCGCTTTTTTTTTTTTTTTTTTTTACTGTCTGCTTTCTTTGAATTCTTTCAGTTTAACCTCGAGTGTTACCCCCACAAGGAGTCCTTCTCTAACCCCTGACGAGCTGACAGAGGCCTGCCACCCTCTAGCTCATCATTCTTATCTTCTTCATATTATCTTTTTCCTTATGTAAGGGTTCATTTTCTATATCTCTCCACTAAAGGACAGGGAGTTCATCTCTGCTGTGCACCCCAGACTAGATCAATGTTTACTACATATATCCATAAGCAACTACAGTGTAGTTGCTTATTAAATGTTTGCTGACCAACTCTTTCAGATCTATGATTCTGTGAGCCTGAATGAGATACTCTCACCAACTTATCCCTCAACAACCTAGACAAGCTTCTTAAAGAGAGCTGTTGTTTCACACCTGTGAAATTTATTTCCTGAACTCCCAGCATTCCCCACCTGGCAACAGTTTAACTTTGGCTGCCATTACCTTTCTCTGGTAAGAACAATCTGTGTTCTCCTTTAGACAAGTCCAGCTTTAGTCCTTACATGACTGGAAAGAGAGCGGTTGTCTTTACTGCAGCTGATTACTCCTCTCATGAACACTCTTTCCTCTTGGCTTTTGAGACATTGCATGTGACTAGCTGGTCTCTATTTGTCTAATGGCTCCTTTTTCCTGTTAGTGGTAGGCTCTTGTTACTTTCTCCTTATCTTTAAATATTCATACTCTCTACAGTCATAGCAGGAACATACTACCTGCTCATCTAACCTTTTGGTTTCAACTACCTCCTTAAAGCCATGAGATTCAACAGCTATTTTGGGGGCACCCGGTCAGTGTCAGGCACTTGGAAAACACATGAGAAAGATATCCGTGGTCCTTTTCCTCTTGAAACTCATAGATTAGAATGTAAGCCTCATGTTCATTGCTGCCTCTCCAACATCTAAAACAATGCCAGACACGCAGCACATTTTTGGTAAATGAGGGTATAAATGGGCTAAAAAGATAACCAGCAGGAACTGCACAAATCTTTATATAATTATATATAAGGACAATAAGTGCTATGACAAGGAAATACAGGGTGTTGTCTGTATGCGAATCCAGGAAATGTCATCTAGTTGAGAGTGGGGCTCCTGGGAAACCTTACGAAAAAACACGTATAGACTTAGCCATAAAGAATGAGCAGGAGTTGGTAAGTCAAGTGCAAACAATGGCAAATTAAAAGATCTGGTGGTGGGAAGTTGAGGAAAGGTCTGATCTGATGGTTTCTTTCTATGAACTGTAAGAAAAATTGATCTGCTGAGAATGGAGGGGGTGGAGGGGAGATTGAAGGTGTGAAGAGAGAGGCGAAGATGTAGCGTGTGGGGAATATAGAGCTGCACTGAAGTGGGGTAAGATTTCCAGGCATCGCTTTTTGAAGCAGGTGATCATTGTCTCATGGTGACTCTAGCTATTGAGTTGTGTGATTCCTTCAGCATATTTAGCCTCATGGGTCAAGTTGTAAAGAAAGGAAAGTTGGGCTCTCAAGTTTGGGCGGCTGTCCTGTGAGTGTAACAAGTGAAAGGATGGGCAAGGGAGCCGAAGACATTTGAAAAGACGAACTATGATGCCAAACGATGGAATCTAAGCTAGGTGAGCAGGAGAGTCAAGTCAGGTACCAAAAGAACCTTGATTTGTCTTGAGGCAACAGTGTGCTGAGTTAAAAATACTCCCCTCTCTGCATAGCCTTTTTCAATTTAAAGCAGCTTGCAAAATAGTTCTGGCCAATGAGATTCAAGCAAACGTTGCTGGGTGTGGCTTCTGTGTGGGGTTTTAAAGAGGGGAAATCTCATCTGGGATGCACCTTGTGCTCTTTGTCCTTCTTTCTTTGGATGAGATAGAGAGGCTGTAGGTAAAACTACTATCTTCAGATCGTGAGTGTATCTGTTAAGCATTGCCACAATAATGCTGCCAAACAAACTTAGTGTCTCTTAAGACTCCTGGTTGTCGGTAATTCAGCTGATCTAGGGAAGACTGGGTTGGCCAGTTCTGCTTCAGGCTACAACAGCTTGGGTGGTGCAGCTCCAAGCGTCTCTTATCTTCCCATAAGGAACATGGGGCATGTTATTACGGGAAATGAAAGAAGCCCAAGAGAGCAAGTGGAAATACACAAAGTCTCTATTAACTGTCACTGGGTCATTCTCTGCCTCATCCTATTGGCCAAAGCATGGCCTAATCCACAGCCATGAAGTGGAGACATAATTCCCTTCTTTAGTAGAAAGAAATGTAAAATCACACTATAAAAGGCATGGCTACTAGGAGGGGCAAGACATTAGGGTCAGTAACGCTATTTACTACGAAGGAGATGAAAGTGACCCTCAAAACATAAGGAGTTTGATGGCTTCCTCAAATCTATATCTTGTTAGAGAAGGGAGAAGTAGATTCCTATTTGGTTAAGCCGTGTCGGTCGATTTCCATTACACGCAGCTAAAGACAATTCCTAAGTCATATTAAAAAAGGAAGAAAGTGGAGGGACCAATGGCATACAGTCTCAATTAGATCAAAGAAGGACACTCATAAAAACTAGAATGGTAATACATTTCAATTGGAGAGTGGGTATTTTTAATAAGTGATTTCAGAGGTGGTATAGTTCCTGGTGGTGACAGTTCTTAAGTGTGACAAGTATGGCAGAGGGGCAACTAGAGGTGATGAGGTCAAGAACTGAGAAGACTTGGTATCCAGTCTCTGGTATGGGAAGGATTCCCCACCTGGACACCGAAGACATCAGGAGTGGGTTGGGCGGAAAAATGCCAGGATCCAGGGTCTGAAGCCTTCCCTGAAAAAGGAAGAGTGGCCAGTAGGGACCTTAAGCAGGAAGGTCTGGACAGCCAGATGGCAGGGGTCTCGGAGAAGAAGGGGGCAATCTGAGGATGCCCGTTTTATGTTTATAGTGCAGGCTGCCCCTCGAGATTTAGACTCATAGAACAATCCACTAGAGACCTTTGCATTTTGTGATCCCTAGGCATTTCCAACCCAGTGTATCCGAGGCCAGGCTCACCGTATTTCTGTGGAACTCACCTCTCTTCCTACTGTCTCTCAGTGAATGACCTGCCACCCACTCACCCAAACCAGAAACCTGGGGATCATTCTAGGGTTCTCCCTCTCCCTCGTCAGATCATTATATCGCAAACGTGTTTCAATCCATCTCCTCTTCTCCTTTGTACCCTGTTCCAGGCCTCCAACCCATCCCATCAGTTCCTCTGTCTTGTTCCTCTAACCAGGCTCCCTGCCTCCAGTCTCTCCCTGTGAAATCCATTATCCAACACCTCAGGGAACCACTCCAGTGTTGGCTGAATCTGAAATCACTCTCTGCACAAGAAACCGATCATGAAATACCTGCTTTGTCTCTCCGATTCATGAATATGAAAATGGATTCCTGAAGCTAGCAGGATGGGAGACTAGCTACAGGGCGTAAGAGCTGGGCTGCTCTGGGAGGTGGGGGTTCACCCAGAAAAGCCCAGGTTTGTCCAGTCTTGGGGTGAGCTGAGAGGTGGAGTCCTCTTGTGCATACCAACTGGACGAGCTCTGTTGTTGTAAAGACAAAAATGTCCTCGTATGCTGGCTGCCTTGGAGGTCCCTCCGTTGTCTGAGTGTGGGACAGTGAGCTGATGTCCAGCGGAGAGGCCTGGGGGAGGGGAGGCCAGATGGCAAGATGGGGGAGGTGAGAACAGTGGGGAGGGGTTGGCAGCAGCTGGGAAGGATCAATGTCTTTTCCCTTCCCGTGTTTGCCTGTGTTGCTATCCCTGCGCAGATGAAAGAAATTCAAATAGTTATTGATTCTCACTGAGGGGAGTGTGGGATCTGGTCTGGCTCCGGTACAGCTGCACCCAGCCCCTGCCAGCTCTGCTCGCAGCCCAGCCCCTGGCTCTGCCCCGGCTCCTGCCTCCAGCCTATCGAGCCCTGCTCTAGCTCCTGCCCTAGCACCCTCCCTAGTCTTTGGCTCAGGGTAGCCTTGTACTCAGTTAAAAATACTTCCCCACACACCGTTTCATTTACAGCAGCTGGTGTGAAGCAGTTCTGGCCAAGAGGATAAACGCAGAAGTTCCTGGGACATAAGCCCAGACCTCGGCCTCAGCCCCGGGGGATGGGGATAATTTAGACCAGGGGTCAGCAAACTGTGGGGTCTGAGGGCCAATCCCAGCTTTCCCTTGGCCCCTGAGCTAAGAATGCCTTTTACCCTTTTAAAGGGTTGTGAGGAAAGACAGAGAAGAGTATGTGACAGAGTCTCTAGGTGGCCTGCAAAAACTAAAATACTGTCTGGCCAAAATGTGACTTTCCAGCACAATTTTGCTGACTCCTGGTGTACTCTCTCTTCCTGCTTGTGATTTTGCAGGTGATTTCCCCCAAGCCTAAACATTACAACCTGAAAGCTGGAGCTGCCCTCCCACAGGCCTCAGCAGGGTCTGGGAGCTCGACCTCCTGAGGGGCAGGGCCACCCAGGGCTGCCTGAGCTCAGTCACACGCACAACACAGCTTCCATCCTGGGGCTTGTCCTGACTTCTCAGCAGGCTTCCGCATTGTTGGTCGGATTGCAGAACTCACCTGGGCTCAGGGAAGTAGGGGACAGTCCAGGCGTGATAGTCCTGATGCTGTCATCGGGCTGAGTGACCTTGGGTAAGCTACCAAACTCCTGTGAACCTCAGCTTTTTCCACTTTAAAATAGGGATGCCTGTCAACTACCTGTGAGGGACATTGTGAGTATTTAATATTAAAAGATTCTGGTTCTGTATCAGCAGTTAGAAGAGATAAGTGCCAAAAAACCCCCAAACAAACCAGACCTGCGTGACATCTGCATTTCTGGCCTGTTTTCCGTTGGCTGCAAAATGCAAACATCCCAGTGCAGAACCAAGGCCTGGACTGGCCTGCGTTCTCACTCCTGCTCTTGGAGCTGAGTCACTGTGGGCAGGGACCCCCCCCCCCCCCCTAGAGTTTGCAGAGCAGACTGGAAGCTGCTGTAACAGGTCAATACAGGGAAAGGTTTCATGGGGACTGCTACCCCTGAGGCTATGTGTCTGGAACAGCCCCCTTCCTAGGGCCAGGTGCTGGGAGGGAAAAAGCCAGAGCTTGTGTGAGGTGCTGAGCTCACTGCGCACCCCACCCCCAAGGGATGTGCAGGAATCAGCAGGACAGTCCATCGATTGCCCTCTGCTGTGGGGCCACGTGGGCTGCCTATTGATCAGAGGCCTGCCTCTCCCTACCCCTTCCCTGTCCCTCTGTCCCTCCCCAACGGGCAATGCAAGTCTCTCCAGCTTTTTGCCTCCAGTGGTATGGGGTTGGGCAGGGGGGAACTGGGGGGGACCAAGAAATCTCCCTGATCCCTCCAGACAAAGAGATCTGGCAGCTGCTTGTAATTCGGTATTTGATAATCCCTAATCCCTAATCCAGTGCCATTTGCACATAAATGCAGTGCCTGGCTTCTGACCCCAGGGGTCCTGGGAGCCCTTTGGGGGGTTTGCCCCCCTTTATTTACTCTGTGAGTTTTCATTGGCCAAAAGCCCCTCTGGCCCCCGGCCACTGAAAGGAAGGGAATTTCCCAAAGAAGTCCCTTTCTCAGGAGGGAAGAGAATTTCTGCAAACGGGACTCCTCAGGATCCCAGGCTCTGACAGGACCCCTGGAAGGGCTGGGGAGGTGCCTTTGGAGCGGCTGTGCCTGGCTGTGCTGTGGCCATGGGACCCCACCTTGCTGGATGCTTGCAGCCCATGGGGACAGGGAGAGGGTACCGGGGGCGGCCTGACTGGGACATAAAGACAGGGCGTCCCAGGATTGGGATCTGGAGAACTCGTACCTGCGGAAAAGGCAGGCCCTCTATGGCCTTACTTAGGAGAGGTCTCTCTCTTTCTGCTCTTTGTTGAGAATTTACTATGTGCCTGATACTGTACTCAGTGTTTGCAAACACTGTCATTTTATGCTACAACAATTCTTCAAAATAAAGTAGCTAAGTTATCCCATTTTATAAATAAGGAAGCCGAAGCTCTGGTAGCAAGAGCGAGTTGCTCACTATCTTGGTTGTTTGAGAGGGTTAGCGCTCCTGGCCTGACTCCGAAGGCAGAGGCCTCCACACGGCCGCCACTGCCCTGATGGCAGCTTTGTCCTTCAGAGGACGGCAAACTTCCGGGGCCTGTGAAGATGCACTTAGGCTCTGGAGCGTGACTGCCTGGGTCCACACCCAGCTCCACCACTTCTTGTGGTCTCACCGGAGCTGCTCTGGCTGTCCTCTGCAGTGAGGAATCCGCAGGGAAGGGAGCCCTACTGTTCCTCCAGATGAAGATCATGTTCCAGGTGCCTGGGGCACCAGCATCCCTTGCCCAGGTTGTCCCACCCCCTCTTCCAGGGCCTGTGTGGGCCTCTCTCCTAGGCCCATCCTCCAGGGCCAGTCACACTGTGTGCTGTGGTCCAGCGGCAGCTGCTTGCAGACGGTGGGGTTGTGTGTGGACAAAGAAGGCAGCGGGCTGTGGCATGCCTGGAACTCTGCTGAGTCCAGAAATCTAAATGCAAATCTGGCCTTCCAGGTCCTTGTGAATATTTATTTGTTAAGATACTTTATTCCACGTATTTATCATTTTAAATGTTCAGGTTATGGTCGTGGGTTTCCACTTGTGCTCTTCCTTGGTGCCCTGTAAATGTTAGGGCTGGTCTGGCCCTGGCTTGGAGTCTAGAGCCAGACTGCCTGCCTTGGGCTCAAAATCTGTGTTTGGGTCCTGCCAGCTATGTGACCTCAAGTAAGTTATTGAGCCCCTTTGTGACTCCTGTTTTGTGTCTGTAAAGTAACAGCACCTACCTCACAGGGTTCTGGCAAGAATTTCAAAAGATCATACATGGAAAGTGCTTAGAAGTGCTGCCTGAAACATAGTAAATGCCAACTTTGGTTTAGCTGCTGCTGCTTCTTCTTCCTTACCATTTAGGGAGGGCAGTGTTTATAGGATAAAATTGTATCTCATATGACCTTAGGTGGGAGGGCAAGGGTGTGTGCGGCAGGGAAGAAGATGAGGAGGGACACCAAGCATTGCAGTTGAGCTCTGGGGCTCTGCACTCTCTGGCTGTGCAAACTTCTGTGGATTCCTTAGCCTCTCTGTGTCTGTTTCCTGGTCTCTAAAATGGAGACGATAGGAACTACCTCAAGAAGGAGCGTGAATAAGGATCAAATGAGAAATACAGCATCTGAGAGTACCCAGCACATGGTAGAGACTTGACAATTTTCTAATTAAAAACAAAAACAAAAACAAACATCCTCATGTTTCTTTCCGTTGTCCTTCCTTCTTTCTCTCTGCTCCCCTTGCAGATATATAGGCACTTTGTCTCATTTCAGCTGTGCAGGCCTGTCAGGTAGGTTTTCCTGATTGGGAAACAGAGGCTCGAGGAGGAAAGTGTTTTTCCCAAAGTCACACGGTGAAGAGCGGGGTTTGGGTCCCCAGTGGTGGAGAGAACAGAGGGATGCTTCCGTCCACTGCGTGCATGCTCTGTGCTTGCTCCTATAGTGGCAGGCTGTGCTCACAGACACCCTGGGGTGGGGGAAGGGGACCATATAGACCCCCACTTTACAATTGACCAGACAGAGCCTGTAGGACATGAAGGGGCCTTTCTATAGTAAAAGCTTCTCTGCTGACAGTTTTCTGCCTCTGGAAAGTGTGGCCAGTTAGCGTTCCTAAAACTGCTCAAGCTTCGAGCAGGCTCATCTTTGCAACCGGATTTCTCATCGTCTCCCAAAGGACGGGGTGTAATGGCTATGAGAGGATCGGCACTGTCCCTCCCCAGATTGGACACCCATTTCAAGAATTTCCAGAGGGGCTAATCTCTGATTTCAATATGTTAATGTGCAGAATTTAATGGCATATTTATTGCTTATGTAGATGTTAGTTATTTACATGGGAAACTGATTTATTTACCTATTAGATAATTAGTAAAATTCAATAATTGCAAAAACCTTTTAGCAATCAGTTGACATTTAATTAACATACAATAACTGTCTTATTAAATCTACATTAAATGCCTATTGGAGTTAATTAAAACTCATACCTATGACTCCACATTCTTTGGGAATCCTCATTAAAACCCACCAGTAAGGACACAGACGGGAAAATTCCCCAGAAAGCAATTTGCAAGGGAGTTGCTTGAACGAAACTCAAACATTTACTCAGGGCCTACTATGTACTTAAAACAATGGCAAACGAGACAGAAATAGGCCCTGCCTTCAAGGAGCATACAGTCTGGTGGGGGGGGGGTGGAGATTAATGAAACGGAAGACAAATGAACTCTGCAGCGCTAGCAGGTGCAGTGAAGGGCAGGCAGGCGCTAGGAAGAGCCTGGAGGGAGAGGATTTGAGCTGGCCATGGGGGTGAAGGTGGCTGCCTGAGCTGATTTCTGAAGGTTAAGTAGGAGCTATCCATGGAAAGATGGAGGTGCTTCAAGCAGAGGGAACAGCATCTGCAAAGGCTCTGAGGAGGGAGGGAGCATGGCCTGTAGGCAGGAGCAATGAGGGGCATGGAGACAAGGAGTCTGGTCTTTTTCCTACAAACAATGGGAAATGGGAATTTGTGTGTGTGTGTGTGTGTGTGTGTGTGTATGTGTATGTGTGTGTGTGTGTGTAGCATGACTGGATTTGTGGTTTGAGGTCATGTGGCTGAGGCTAGAATGGGTTGAAGGGGGACTTGAAGGGATACATGTAAATCAGTCAGAAGGCTGTTGCAGTGGTCCAGCTGAGCGAGGACAATTTCTTGCTGAGGGCAGAAAGATATTGAAATAGTCATCCCTGAACAGGAGCTGGCATTGGAAGAAGGGGTCAAGGAGGACTTCTACAGCTCTGGCTTCAGGGACTGGCTAGCTGGTGCCATGCACTCAATGGGAGCAGGAACAGTGGAAGAGGTCCAGATGTGGAGTGACGACCAGGCAGTCTTGAAAATGTTGAGGAGGAGCTATCCAAGAAGAGATACGAAATAGACGGATGCATAGGTCTTGAACTCAGAAGAAAAATTAGGGCTGAAGACTTAACGAATCCTGGCACTTGGGTTCCATCCAGTCCAGAGATCCTGATTTTAAGGGTCCAACCTGCAGCCAAGTTTGAGAAGGACCAGCCTAAGCAGGAAGCACAAACATAAAATCGAATCTCATTATCTATTCACCTGGCGACTCCAGCTGGTTTGGTTCACCTCTGCCAGAGCCCATTGTCATCTGCCCATATCTCTGTGCTCGTATTGTCGATGCTGTAAGTAATAATCAGATTGCCCACGTTGTCGGGTATTTGCTGTGCTGCCAGCCCTGTGCCGAATGCTTTGCTTCTGTTCTCTCATTGGATCTTCACAGCAAAACTGTGAGCTGGGTATTATCCTTGTTTTACAGACAAGGAGATGAAAGCTCTGAGAAGGGCAGTCTTGCCCACTGTCACACAGGTGGTATTAAGTGCACTTGAACCCAAATCCATTAGGCTCCAAAGTCTTCCTGCTCTATCACTATGACATACTGCCAGTCTCTGTAAAACCAGAAAAAGGTTCTTTAATGTGTCTGTCTCATGCGGGATAATTTGGATGAGGGATAAGGAAGGATCTGTGAATGCCATATATGTCTAAGTGTGTGTGGGGGGCTGGTCCCCAGCAAGAAGCTCTTGCTCTTTGCTGAAGAAAGGAAAGAGGCGTGTTTGCCAGCGCTCTCTCCCTTCACAATGAGCTGTCCTGGTTTGGAGCCATAAAAAGTTAACAGGGAAGAAAGAGAATTAACATGTATCGAATAGGTCAAGATATTATTGCAACGGATCCCAAATTGACATGTATATTATCAAACCTGTTGATATGCTAACACATCTCAAAATGTATTCCAAAATTAAATGGTGTTACTTAGGAAAAAAGGACTACTGTAGTTGAATAATTTAGAAACTTCAGGACTCCTCAGATCCTTTAGGATGCTACTATGAAGCTCCAAGGGTGCAGGTCGGGGTGGGGAGGTGGAGAGGGTGCAGTTTCCTAATCTTATTTAACCAAGAAATCTTCCTTCCTTCCTTCCTTCCTTCCTTCCTTCCTTCCTTCCTTCCTTCCTTCCTTCCTTCCTTCCTTCCTTCCTTCCTTCCTTCCTTCCTTCTTCTTTCTTCCACAGAGCATCTAGCTTGGAGTTTCTCAAAGCCTAGGTCTTAAAACCACCAGCATCTCACAACTGCCTGAGGGTTTTTTTAAAATGAGACTTTGGTTCCCACCCCCAGATCCTGCAGCAGAAGCCCCCCAGATGGGCCAGCTGACCAAGCATGCCAGATGATCCTGATGCCCACTGAACCTTCAGAAACATCCCCCTGGAAGGACTAATGTTCTGAGAAACACACTTTGGAAACTGCTGTGGACAGAATATATATTAAACTTCCATGAATTGCTATTTTAATATTGATATAGATATTGTAATCAACAAAATACAAATTTACTTGTATCACTGTAAAACACCTAAATTTTTTTCTTTTTAATTTTTATTCTATGAAACATTGAGGTTCCTGATCAGTAGGGCTAAAAGTACAGCTACCCATTTGTGCGGGGTCAGTGGGATGTTTTGAAGTTAGGGAGAGGTTCTCAGGTCTCAAAGTGCTGGTCCAGAGCGAGAAGAAAGCACCTAATGCAGGATTCTCCATCTGCGCTCTGTCTGTAGGGGCCTCAGAAACCCAGGACAGGGGGAGGGGAAGGTAACTCTGCCCGTCCTCAATCAGAGCAGTTTTACTGTGATCTGTTGAAATTTTATACGAAATCAGGGTTGAGCTGCTAAAAAAACAGAAACAAACAAAAAAATTTGCTGACCGCTGCTGCAGTTCCTTCACTTGTCAGAGGAGGGACCTGCGACCCAGAGAGGGAAACAGGCTTCGCTCCAGTTCCCCAGCGAGTCGAGCCGGGGGCCAGCACTGGGCCCCATCGCTGTGCAATGGCAGGGCTGTTAAAATGCAGCCCACGGCCAGTGTGGCCAAAGTCAGCTGTAAGTCAGAGCCAGGCACAGCCTGAGGAGAGCCCGCGTCGTCCTCCTTGGGGCTGACCTCCCTCCCTGGCCTCTCTGCTCCTCTCCTGGCTGCCTTTTCCAAGCACCTAAGCATATGTATGAAGTGGAAATCAAACGCCTGCCTCGGACTTGACAGAACTGCTGAACTAAGAGCCACATAATGTCCTCTACTGAAGGACATCACCTTGTCAAGATAAAGCTTGGTAAACGCTGCTCCGCAGGAAGCCGGGCTTCCAGGGCTGGATCATGTATATTCATGTAGGCTCTGAGTCTGCCCACTGCCCCACCCCCGCTCCTTGCCAGCCACTGACCAGCCTGGGCAGCCCAAGAGGCAGTTCGGCATCCTGGGGACATGGGTTTCTGACACTGCTCACCTCTTAATGGGAACGAGTGCTGTTGGGGCTGATCATCCACCTTCGTGGATTTCAAACCCAAGATTTCCTTCACAGCCCTCCCCTTAGTTTCCTCTGCACTGTCCAGCTCTGGGGACCCAGCATATATACCCAGAGAACTAATCATGGTGTTCAAGGCCCCCTGTGAACTACCCAGGCCTCCTTCCATGGTGTCTTCGTGGGCTCTGTCCAGGAACCACACAGACCTTCTTTCTTACCTTCGCCCTCGTCTCCAGACCCACTCACACGGTTGCTTTTGCTCAGCCTGGCCCTTGCCTGGGACTCCCTTTCCCCTTCTCTGCTCGGTGAACTCCCATCATCCCTTTAAGGTCCAGCTCAAACATCAGCCCTCCCTGCAGCATTCCCGGACCCTCCAGACTGGCCACTCACTCCCTCCTCCTGGCAACCAGACAACATCCTGGCTTCTGGCAGGCCCCTGCTCTCTTGCTCTTTAATTATCTATTTATGTCTCTGTGCCCCTTTCTACTGAGAGCTCCTGGAGGTCAGGGCAGCAGCCCCAGAACCCAGTCTAGGGCCTGGCAGCAGCAAGTGTGAACCCATGTTCTGGTTGCTATTTCTGTGTGTACAGTATTCATTTGCTGGGGCTGTGGGCTTCAACACAGAAGTTTACTGCCTCACAGCTCTGGAGGCTGCAGGTCTGAGATCCAGGTGTCGGCAGGGTTGGTTCCTTCCGAGGCCTCTCTCCTTGGCTTGTAGCTGGCCGTCTTCTCCCTGTGTCCTCCCGTGGTCTCTGTTCATATCTGTGTCCTAATCTCCTCTTCTTAAAAGGACACCACTCACATTGGATTAGGGCCTACCCATAAGACCTCATTTTATCTTAATCACCTCTTTGAGATCCAATCTTCGTGCAACCACATCCCAAGGTATTAGGGCGATTAGGACTCCAACACATAGCTTTTGGGCGGCATCCCTCAGCCTATGACGCTGTGTAACAAAATTACCCAATTTAGCAGCTTAAGACAACTGAAGATTTTTTTTATGCTCATGGATCCTGTGGGTCAGGGATTTGGACAGGACACTGAGGGGATGGCTTGTCTCTGCTCCACTATATCTGGGACCTCAGCAAGGACAACTCGAAGGCTGGGGGCCAGAATCCTCTGCAGGTTCATTTGCTCACAAGCCTAGCACGTGGGCTGGGATGACACAAAGGCTAAGATCGGCACTGGAATGCCTACGTGTGCCTTTTCCAGGTGGCTTGGCTCCCTCCCAGAACGGCAGCCTCCGGGCAGTTGGGCTTCTTCCTTGGTGACTGAGGGCTCCAAGAGCAAATGTTCTAGGGGGAAAGGTGGAGCTGTGTCACCTTCTAGGGCCCAGCCTTGGGTGTTGTACAGCCTCACTTCCCTTGGGCTCTATGGCCTGAAGCAGTTATGAGCGCCCCCACCCCTGGATTCAAGGGGAGAGGGATAGGTCTACACCCACCTCCTCATGGGGCAGTGACAAGGCCACGCTGGAGAAGAGCACGAGGAGGGTGCAGTGTTGTCATGGCCATCTCTTTGGAAGCGCAATCTAAACGGAATTCAAAGGGACCCCTTGCAGTCGTCCTCACAGGACCTGTTGGAGTTGGTTGCAGTCAGAGGACATGATGCTGGTTCTCTTGTCTTCCTTGGGCCATTAATTTGCATATAGACATATCTGGAGTTTCTGTGTCTTTAATCTTCATGTTTATCCATTATAATGACCACCTCTACCACCTGCTAGCTGTGTGGCTTTGAAGGCAAGGAACTACTCCTTGTGGAGCACTTGGCAGAGGGCCTGAGGCATGGTAAATACCTATGGTTTTTGAGTTCCCTGTGGGGCGAGCATTTAGAATCACCTGTTTAATCAGCATACATTTCTCCAGTGCCTTCAGGGGCCCCAAGACTGTGTTTAGGAACTCATCTATCATTTGTACATAAGCAGGATTTGTGGATTTTGTCACTCAACAAACATTGTCGTTGTTCAGTCATTCAACAAACACTCTTACAGCATCCACCCCAGGAAAAGAAGAGGCTCTTGGCAGAGGGGGATGATCTCCAGCTAATTTGCACTCCAGATGCATCAGGCAGAATTCTAATAGCATCTGTGTGTTTCATTTTGCCCATTACGACACCATTATATTTTAAAGCTTGTCTTTCTAACTCTCCTATTTTTCTTCTAGACTGCACTCCCGCTATATGGCTCCAGTTTCTCCGACCATTACGAAGGTATTATAGTTACTGGAGATTCATCTATCATTTTATGAGCCTCTTTCAAGAGAGGAAATAACAGGTTGCTTCGAGTGGGAAACGATGGCTCCCAAAGCCCCGTGGAATAGGCGTCCTGCTCCCAGGAGATCCACCAGGTGGTGTTTATCTTTGATACAATAAGCAAAAGATCATAAATGATTACCACAAATGGCAGAGTAAACAGTCCATCTGCAACAAAGGGCACCTGCCCAAGTGCTGGAAATTGGATCCACACACAGCTGCCAATTCCAGGCTGTGGCCCGAGGCCTCCGTTGTGCCTCTAAGGGCTGTAGTGCATGGCTGGGGGCAGGCTCACCCCACCCCTGCCCTCAATGCCTTGACAAGGGGCACTCAAATCTGAATCCCCTCAGGGGCCCATGTCCTCTTAGGCTCAAGTCCAGAGTCTTCTCCTGGCTCCAAAGCCCTTCGTGCTCTTGGAACTTGTCCATTTGATCCACTTCTTTATCCCCATTGCCTAGATCGATGTCTGGCATAGACCAGACATTTAGTAAATATTTGTTGGCAGAGGAATTGGATAGTCTGGCCTCTGCCTACCGCTCTAGCATGATCTCTTGCTTCCCTCTCCCTGTAGTCTTCACTGAATTTGTTTCAGTTCCTAGAATACAGCAGCTTTGTTTTTTCCTCCTTTGTCCGTTGTGCTGCCTCTGCTTGGAGCACTCTCTTCCACCTCTCCCTGGTTAACTCCATGCCCCCTGTAGGTCTCAGCTCAGATGCCCCTACGTCCAGAAAGCTTTCTCTGAGCCCAAGCCCCTGGGCACACCGACCCCAATGGCACTTTCTCTAGCACATTCCTTTTCGTAACCTCTTTTCTGTGTTCCCCACCAGGACAGAAGCTCTTTGAGGGCAATGGTGTCTTGTCTACTGCCAACACCAAAGACTCACACCCCCTTCTGCAGTGCACAGTTGTTACAGGGAGGCAGCTGCTCAGGCAGAAACGGCTCTTCTTAACTCACCACCCATGTGATTACCATTCGCTATGGAATATGAGTGGAAATGATATGAATCCCTTGTGGATCAAAGCAGTTAAGTAGGGGGCACCCAATCCTTCATGCCCTCTTTCTTTCCTCATTCTCAACCAAATACAAAAGATCTAGTGAAGAACTGTAAGGAGACACTAGAGGAAAGCACCCTGAATTCCTGAGTTCCCCAGGATGACCAAAGGAAACACCAGCATTGGACTTGGCATGAGTGCAAAACAGACACATTGTTTTAAGCCAGTGGTACTTGCGGGATGCTTGTTATAGCAGCTAATATTAGTTGACTAAGCTATTGCTTTGCCTCCATAGCATTTGTTAAAAGTGGGGTTTCTTGGCCGTACAGCCTCACACCATATCTGTACAGCCTCCCAGACCCAGCATTTCCCAGGAACCCACAGTCTGGCTGTGGAGAGAAGTTTGGGAATCAGTTTAAACCATCACGAAAAGCATCAAATGGTTAGATTAAATGGACTGAGTCTTGTACCATTGGGCAACATCAAGATTCATCAACAGAAATGGCATCTTAATTAAAACACAAATAATGGCTTTGACGTAGCACATTAGATAGGGTAAGCATTGCTGCCTTCCTCAACCCTCTTCCCATTAAGTCCTATAGATCTGGCCTCTAGCTTTCCCACTTGTCTCTTCCCCATCTGTACTACCAAGCCCTTCTAGTTCAGTCCTTCTAGTCTCTCAACGGAACTGCCCAAGAGCCTCTGGACTGGTCTCCTGTCTGCAGTCAGATCTGGCCAGCGCTCACTTTCCTCTGTGTTCATCAATTCCCACAGCCCAGCCACATGGTTCCTCTAAAACCTAGAACTGACCTCTTTGCCTCCTGCTGCCTTCAGGGGATGTCCACACTCCTTACCTAACATTCAAGACCCTTCAAGATATAATTCCTGCTTCTTTTCATTTTATCCCTCATGAGTCCACACAATGTTTTGGAGAATCTAAGCCCCTTTTCTTCCATCTGTACCCTGGGCAGGTTGCACTAGCAGGAAGCTGGTCAAAGCCTGTGCAGATCTGGTCACTCAGTGATGGCAGGAGTGACAGGGGTGCAAAGATATATATTTTTTAAAACATTTTTATTTATTTATCTTTAGAGGGGAAAGGAAGGAGAGAGGGAGAGAAATATCAATGTATGGTTGCCTCTCATGCATCCCCTGCTGGGAACTGGCCTGCAACCCAGGCATGTGCCCTGACTGGGAATTGAACCGCGATCCCTTGGTTCACAGGCCCGTGCTCAATCCAAAGATATTTTAAAGTGACACATAAGAGGCATCTGACGCATGGCCTTCCTCCTCCCAGTCTTCCTGCTATTAGGGATGTGTGCACTTATTGTTTTCTTTGTCTAATCTGGGGATTCTTTGAAGATCGGAACTGTATTCTATCCCTAATACTCAGCATGAGTCCTGATACATGGGAGGGCTCCAATGTATTGAATGAATGAAAAGAAAGGTTCACATGATTGTTTTTCTCCACAGAGGAAAATGTATAACATGCCCAGAGAAAACCCTCCTTCAACATGAGTTACAAAAGAGTGGGAAGTGAAGTTATATCCAGAGAAAACGCGAACAAAACAACAATAATAATAATGGCTAGTATTTACCTGGTGCCCAACATGGGCCTGGTGGTTTAGGAGTTCTCTAGATGAGCTTATTTGATTCTCACAAAGCCCAGTAAAGTATTATCATTATTATTCCTACTTTATAGTTGGAGAAATGGAGGCAGAGAGAGGTTAACCAACTTGATCAAGGTCCAGTGATCATGGGCAGTAGACCTGGGATTTAGACCTGGGTGCAGTCTGACACCCACATCTGGGTGCACACCCACTATGTGATGCGGCAGGAAACACCCAAGACAAGATAGGGGAGCTGCCTCCGACATCCCCACCAGCAGACCCTGGATGCTGGCAGGGGCGGGAGAACCGTTAGAGTTTATTTTTGTTAAAGCTTCTGCAAAACGTCTGCAAAGATATGTCATATGCTGATTAGCTCCTGTCTATGCCCACAGGTAGGGGATAAAATGTGGGGTTTTATCTTCTAAGTGTTTCTCTCACTCTCTCTTTTCTCGCAAACCAATAAGGAAAAGAGCATGCTGATTTGAGTGATAGGAAAAGGATAGTCACAGAAGAGGACATAAAAATAATCAATAAGGACATAAAAATTTTCTTTACTTATAGACAAATAAAGTTAAAACAATGGTATGCACCCCTCCTCCCCAACAAAAGCAGATTTCTTATTTTCTTTTCTTTCTTTCTTTCTTTCTTTTTTTTTTTTTTTTGTATTACCACTTAGTCCCCTTTCTTATTTTCCTCTCTGGGTTGGCGGAGACCCTGGGGAACAGGTTCTCCCATTCACTGCAGGTGAGTCTTTCCAGGGGTAATTTGGCAATGTGCATCAGAAGTTTAAAAAATTTGCACATGCTTTGATCCAGCAGTTCCCTCTGGAACGGATCCTAAAGAAACAGTTGAGGATGTACACAGAGATTTAATTATAAGTGTATTTACCAAAACATTGTTGATGGTAGTGAAACAGTGAGAGAAACTTAAATGCCTGACAATCGGGCTGGTTCCACATCACAGTAGATTACTAAGCAGTCATTAAAAACGTTGTTGTAGAAGAAATAATATTTAATGGCATGGAGAGATGTACACGATAAAACGTTAAGTGAGAAAAAGCAGGTTACAAAACAGATGAACTGGTGGAGGCGATAAGTCGTGTATGTAAACAGTTCAAACATGGGTGCTCAGAAGGACTCCAATCAGCCTCGCCCCGTGTGAGAGAAAAAAGCACAGACTCTGGTACCAGATGGTCCGGTTTCGAACGGCAGCTCAGCCAAAAGTGATCTGTGTAAGCTCAGGTAAGTGCCTCAACCTTTCTGTGCTTTCATTTCCTCATCTGTAAAACGGGGATTCATAATAGCTCCTACCTAAATAAGTCAGCATATGTAAATTGCTTAGAAGTGTGTCTGGCATCTAGTAAGCAAGATGTGAGCTATTATTAGACAGAAATGTTCAGAGCTGTATCAGAAACATAAGGAAACGCCAGTGGAGAGAGATGTTTATTCTCCTGCAGCAGGGGGCCAGCCTTAGAGAGGCAGTGGCACTTGTCTGGGTTTCAAATGACAGGGAGGGCTTCCATAGATGGAGAAGGGGCGGGCTGAAGGCTGTCTTCCCCCAGCTATGAGGCTTCCCCTGAGGGGAGGCTGGGAGGGCCGCTGCACCGAGCCACACTGGGCCCTGGGATGCACTCGGCTTACTTACTGTGGG